>CM038669.1:261559115-261566615 GCA_021605145.1 Aegilops bicornis
CCTTTCATTTGAACATTTTTCCAAAGGCAAAATCCAAACTTTATAAAAATCCATTTTTTTTCAAATTCAAATAAAATTCAGATTTGAATCCAAATCTTTTGGCATTGTTTCCTCTGATATTTTTTTTGGAGTGTCATGTTTGTCTCTCATACTTTTGATCAAGTATTTATCAGCTTAGTTTTTGAAATGTTTCCCACATGCCAAAGTTTGAAATTCAAATTCAAAACTCAAAATGCTCAAACTTCAAATGGCATTCAAATTCAAACAGGATGCATAGGATGCTTAGCTATATTGTAAAACATCCCAAATAGGAAATTTGGGATGTTACAAACCTACCCACTCTTAAGATGAATCTCGCCGAGATTCGGGTTGGCTAGCAATAGGTGCGGGTGATCTCGAAGAAGGTCTTCTTCAAGGCCCCGTGGCTTCTTCCTCGGTGTGGTGACTCCACAGCCCTTGCAAAACTTGATGACCTTGTCATGGTGACTCGCTTGCAGCCTCGAGAATTCTGACGGTTTCTCCTTGTAAGTCGATCACCGTCAAGGTGTATGGCCTCTAGGGGCACCGTGGTCTCTCAACGGAACATCGGCCATGTCGGCATGGCACTTCTTCAATCAGGAAACATGGAAGACATCATGAACTCCCGACAATCCTTCCGCAATTCCAATTTGTAAGCAACTTCTCCACGACGCTCGAGGATTTTGTAGGGGCCAATGAATCGGGTGCTAACTTTCCCTTGACTCCAAACCTTGATTCCAATGTAAGTGGAGACACACTAAGATATGCTCGGTCTCCGACTTCGTAAGTTACCTCCTTGCGCCATCGTCGGCATAACTCTTTCCGTCTTGACTGTGCTATCTTGAGCCTGTCTCGAATCAGCTTGACTTTCTCTTCGAATCCTTGATAAGGTCGAAACCGAAAAGTGATCGATCTCCAACACTATCCCACAAAGAATGGTGTTCTCGCACCTCCTTCCGTGATAGAGCCTCGAAGGGGCCATCTTCAGATCGATTGATAATCGTTGTTGTATGAGAACTCGCTGCATGGCAAATTGTCATCCCAGCTAGACCCATAGTTCAGCACACAAGCCTCAACATGTCCTCCGTAATCTGGTTGACTTTCTCGGTCTGTCCATCTCTGCTCATGGATGAAAAGTCAGATCAATTCCAGCCTCGCACTCCAAAGTTTCATGCAATCGATTCCAAAACTTTGAGGTAAACTGTGTTCCTCTCATTTATTACCACGATACTCCTCGGAACTCCATGCACATAACGATCCTGGTCATGTATATCTTGGCCAACTTGGCAATCGTATAGGTAGTCTTCACGGGAATGAAGTGAGCTACCTTGGTCAAACGATCAACCACTACCCGTGATGGAATCATAACCCTAACGGGTCCCGGTAATCCTGATGAAATCCATACCAAGTTTCTCCCATTTCCAATGGGGGAATCGGCAAAGGTTGAAGTAACCCTGCTGGCTTCGATGTTCTGCCTTCACTGCCGACAAACATCGTGACACGGCTACATACTCTAATATCCTTCTTCATACCTATCCACCGTAAACTTTGCTTCAAATCCAGTACATCTTGGTGTTGCCGGGTGAATCGAGTATCGGTGAATCATGAGCCTCCGAAGAATTAGCTTCCTGAGTTCGGGATCATTGGGCACATAAATACGATCCTCAAACCATATAGTTCCGTGTTCATCCTTACGGAATCCTTTAGCTTTTCCTTCCTCCATCTTTTGCTTTATCTCATCAATTCCCTTTGTCCGACTTCCGGCTTCACGAATCCTTTTTCGCCAAAGTGGACCGAACTTCCAGAGTTGCAACAAATCCTTCCTAACTATCTCCACGGAGATCTCTCGAGGTCATCGACCAACCTCAAAATCTCTCCCGCCGTAAGAGTATTCACATAACTCTTACGACTCAAAGCATCTGCCACAACATTAGCTTTACCGGGTGCTAATGCGCCTCATGTCATAGTCCTTTATCAACTCTAGCCATCTCCTCCGCCTGAGGTTCAATTCCTTCAGGTGAAAATATACTTCAAGCTCTTGTGATCTGTAAACATCACAACGGCTCGGCGAGGAAGTGTTCCTGTGTCTTGAGTGCATGCACTACTACCGCTAACTCCAAATCATGTGTGGCATAATTCACTCGTGTGGTCGTAGAAGCTGTCCTGGAGGTATAAGCTACAACTTTTCCTTCCCGCATGAGTACTCCTCCGAGTCCCCGACGAGAAGCGCCACAATATACCCGTAATCCTTGTGTATGTCCCAAGAAATTAGTAATCGGGCTGTAACCAAACGCTTCTTCAATTCTCGAAAACCGGCTTCACAAGCCTCGGTCCAAACATACTTGGTTTTTCTTCAACACCAGTCATGGGCTTGGCAATCTTCGAGAAATTCTCAATAAACCTCCGATAATATCCTCGCGAGTCCGAGAAAACTACTGATCTCCTCGACCGAGGTGGGTGACCGCCAATCGGTGATCGATACAACCTTGGTGGGGTCAATCGCTATTCCTTTCTCCTCAAATAACATGTCCGAGGAACTGACTTCCTTCAAATGTAATTCACATTTATCAACTTGGCATACAACCGATGTTCTCAAGTTTCTCCGTAACTAGACGCAATGTTCCTTATGCTCTTCCTCGCTTCTTGGAGAAAATCAAGATATCATCGATGAACACCACGAAAAACTTGTCCAGATATTCCATAAATACCTTGTTCATCAAATTCATGAAGTATGCAGGAGCATTAGTCAATCCAAACGACAAGAAGGTATACACATATAAAACATACCAGGTAGTGAATGCTGTTTTGGGTATGTCCTTTTCACTATCTTCAATCGATGATACCTCGATCAAGATCGATCTTGGAGAATACCTTTGGCTCCAACTAGTCGATCAAACAAATCATTAATCATCGGTAGAGGGTACTTGTTCTTGATGGTCACGCCGCTCAACGAACGATAATCAACAACCATTCTCAAGGTTCCATCCTTCTTCTCTACCAAAAGAACTGGGCTCCTCAAGGTGATGAGCTTGGCCAATATATCCCTTCTCCAATAGCTCATTAATTTGGTTCTTGATCTCCTTCAAATCGCTCGTGGCATCCGATAAGGTCTCTTGGATATTGGGGCTGTGCCGCAATAACTCAATCAAAATTCAATGTCCCCGTCCGGTGGCATTCTCGGTAATTCCTCCTAAAACATCGGGAAAGTCTTGCACCACCGCACTTCCTCCCGAACAACTCCCGTGAGGGAATGCACCTGATTCTTCATCCGGGTCAGGCTCGGCTACATACTTGATCCTCTTCTCGCCCGGTGGTGAGCAGAATAGACTCTTGGCACGCCTATGTTCCCTTCAAACCTCACAACCAATCCATGCCTAGGATTACATCCAAGGTCCGGGTTTCAACACTATGAGGTCTCAAGGGAAATTTATGGTTCCCGGCGTTGAGGGTCGCATGACGCCTTCAAGCTCGCCATCATTTCTCCTCCCGCAATCGGACGCCAAGGGGCTTCTAAGGGTTTTAGTGGGCAACCTGCATTTTTCCACAACTACCCTTGATATGAATGAATGCGCTGCACCGTAATCAAAGAGAACCAAAACCTAACGTGAATTCAATAAAACTTACCAACCACGTTGTTCCGGCCGATCATAGACGCCCTCCACGCCGATGTGGTTCACCGAGCACGAGGGAACGGATTGGGCTTTCACGAGCCTCCATTGCCATTTCCATTCTCCTCGCTTGGCCTCCCGGCAGTTTGCGGCATAGTGCCTCGCCTTTCCGCACTTGAAGCGTGTGATGTGGCTCAGATCCTTCGTGAGTCGGGCGTAACGGTGCCGATTGCCATTACCATTTCCATTGCCATTGCCATGGTTCGACTTGTTGTCCCGGGCTGCGGTTGTTCTATTTCCTCCATGGTTATGGCCTCCATGGTTATGATGGTGTGCCCTCCGAGTATGGTGCATAACGGGCTTCACCGAGCTCCCCGAGTTGTGCTTCCCTGCGGGTCTGTACTTCCGCTATGCGGCTTTCTATCCGCCGCTGCTTGCCTTCAAGAATGGTGGCCTTGTCTACCAGCTCCGGTAGTTGTCAAGGTAGCCACCACAAGTCGCATGCCCAGCCCATCATTGAGTCCCTCGAGAAACTTCTCCTCGCTTATGCATCTGCGGGCCACATCATCCGGTGTAACGAAGCTAGCTTGTTGAACTCATCCACGATCGCGCCACAAGACGGTTCCTCTCGGGCGTAAGTTGCGGAACTCACGCTTCGCACTCATGGCTCCAATGAAACATGAGCGTAAGTGAAGGCTCATTGAATTGATCCCATGTGATGGCACCAATGGGATAAGTGGCGTGTAGTTCTCCCACCAAGAAGCTGCAGGTCCATCAAGTTGATGCGCGCTGCAAAGCGCACCTTCTCAAAGATCAAGCATCCAATCTGTGACTAGCTCTTCTTCCGACTTTATGAGCCAATCATCAGCCACAATTGGCTCAAGGCTACTAGAGAACACCGGGCGGATTCAGTCTCGTAAATCGAGTCAAGTTGTCCATGTGGGGTGGTGGCGGTGGATTGTTGTTGTTGTTCGATTCAATGAGTATCCGCATGAGGGCATTCTCGTCACCGAGCAGCCGGGTGAGCTCCCATGAAAACCAAAGGTCACGCCCCTGAGGCATCCGTGTTTTTGGAGTGGATGAGAAATTTAGAATAGAACAATGGTCTAATGAGAAATAACACTACCCATAATGAATGCACAAACATAAACACACCAATCATTTATTCATTCCACTCAAACATGGTTCAATCTCGATTACAAAAGCTCATGACTAATCGAAAATATCGGCCTAACTGATCGACTTAAAAAGTAAAATAACATGGTGGTCGCACTAAAAAGTCTTCATCGCTGGCGCCCTCTTGGGGTTTCCTTCAAAGGGTACTCCTTCAAAATCCCGATCATTGCTCACGAGGGGTCCTTCATCTCCACTCTGCAAAGGTCCCTCCCAAGTCCATCTTTTCCTCTATCGCGGCAAGCTTCATCTTTAGGTCGCCGACTATCTCCATGAAGTCCGGTGATTTCTTCCTCATGGCCAAGGAAGTCTCAAGGCGTGCCTTCTCCTCCAGTTCCAGCCACTAACAAAGCCTCCAGTGTCTTCGAAGTTACGGGCGAAGTCCGAATCTCCCGCTTCTCGAGAAGACACTCCAAGTCCTCGGACATAAGAGAGAATGGAATCGCCCTCGACGGCACGGATGATATCTCCATTCCTTGCCCCGCGAGAAACCATGGCGAGGTCCGAGGGATCGAGCTCGCCTCAGATTCTTCCTCGGAGATGTCCAAGTGCTCGATAGATCGCCACGCCCCTTCCGGCGATCCAGCTTGAACTCGGTGAACTCAAAGTCAATAGGCTCGTGTGTCCTCCGAAGGTTCTCCCCGATATGCACCTCAATCTCAGAAGGGTATCCGCTTTAAGTGCATTGGTTGGCTTCCGGTGATCGAGGGTAGAGCTATCTTCAGCTTCTTCACCATCTGGACCAGCTTCCTTCCAAGGGCATCGTCTCATCGGGTGGCAAAACTCCGGGCAAAACTGGGGTGAACTCGACGGCCATCTAGAATGTTGAAAATAGGAGAAGAGTCGTAATTGAACAGGGAGAATTACGGAATGAAAAGGAGTTAAAGTAAATGGTCTCGCTAATGGCTTTCCGATCCTAGGGGTTACGATCCTACGGCCAACTGTGCTCGATAATTATCTCTCAGAGCGACCTGACCCAAAGTCGGTCAAATCTCCGTGGTTCTGCATTCATCCCAAGATCATGCCGGTACTCACAAGACATCGATAAAGTAATCAAAGTTCAATCACACCTGAATTTTATTACACGATTCTCATATAGAGTCTTTTATTACAAGGGAATAAATTCGCTCAAGGCCAACTCATGAGAAATAAACTACTAGTGCCGCAGGTTGCCGAAGGTAAAGCGAGTCCATCCGACTCAAAGGGCAATCGCCAAGCGGAGCGTATTGGCCTCACTCGATCGAATATACCTCGCAACATAAGACGTTGCAGCCATGTAGGTCGACTTTGGAATAAGGCCGGCAAGTCATGAAGAATAACAATGGTAAAGTTACTAACACTATATGCATTTTGGTCAGGAGCTCTAAGTTTCATCATTTTATGTAAAAGCCAATTTTATCCTACTACAAAGGGACTTGTTTGCAATTTACTACAAATTGTTGGTAGTTATTGAGATGGTTCCGCCAACCAAAATCTCGCTCCCAAATTATTAAGTCATAAACCCCTCAAATTAATTCATTAGTCTTAGTGTTGAGAATATCCGAATACTTCCAAGTTCCAGAGGCTCAAATGTCCGTGAATCGGGGACACGGCTAATCGATTAGATCTTTAAACTCGCAGAGGTTTCATGACTTTCCCGCAAGAATCATTCCCTCCTTTTAAAGTCTTCGCACTTCATGGTGTTTGAAGACGGACTAATGAAACAGGTCTTCCAAAGAGTTCTTTCTCGCCACCGCCGGCACTCCATCCAATCCTACCGTTTTTCTACATCTCAGAGTATCATTGGCCCAAACCATACTACCATTAGGGTCAACCCAGCCAGAGCCCATAATGGCTTGCGGCTGCACATGTAAGCTTCCGTCATGGGGCATCCATCCTTCTCTTCGTGGTCGGGTCAAGCTTTCCGCAGATGTCATGGCGCTTTCTCCATGCATCCCGGCTACCATCGGGTGCTCCAGGTGCCTGCCAACCGCCCTCCACCCAAGAGTGATTTTCCTCAAGTCCATCTTGATCATTGTAGTTCATGGGGTTGTCATCATCATTGACTCTCACATCTTGCTTATGAATATCACTCATACCCAAAACCCGCTTCACGCAGCATAGCAAAGTAACTACTACGCCCCGGTCATGCAAGGGGATTGGTTCTATCCTACCACATGATACTACTCAAGTTTAATGACTTCAAGATTTCACTACTGCATGCATGGTGGGGTGGTGACAACTACTAATGCACAAAAACATAGGTATAGAAATAACATGATCAAGACTTGCCTTTGCCGATGATCCTCAGAAGCTAAAGAGTCGTAGTAGCAAGCTTCAAGACTCCTAAACTCTACCGAGACAAACAATGAACACAATAAGCACAAAGTAATAGGATCACACAACATAACAAAAGTAACATAACACAACAAAACAATCAAAACCAAATCCAAAAGAAAATCTCAAAGAAAAATCCACTCAAAGTTTTTTCCTACTCCAAACAATAACTAAAATAGTTTTTATATAACAAAAATTCCTTAATATAACCTAATCATGGTTTTAAGTTAATTTAACAGAAAAGGTTTCACTAAGCAACTAGGAGCAAAAAGAATTAATTAAAAAGCTATTATAAAACCTCATTTTAGGCCTAATCCAATTTCTATTAAGAAAATAATTTAAAAACTTTTATTAATTATAAATAAAAGTTCATCTACTAGAATGA
>CM038669.1:262803386-262915886 GCA_021605145.1 Aegilops bicornis
ACATGGTTCATGTCGCAACCTGATAGATTTGAACTCTAGGAAGTGCGCGGCGATAACTCAACCTCCAGTCTGCCCATTTCTGCTCTGCCAATCTCACGGCCCTGGCTTCGATGAGCGTGAAGGAAATGAGACATGGCGGTTTGCCCAGGTTCGGTGTCTCTGCCTTGTGGTGTAAAACCTACTCCTACTTTGTGGTGGATTGGCCTCGAGGGGCTGAGGATGAACTAGTATAGTGGGAGAACAACCTCAGGAGGAGGTGTGTTCTTGTGCTCAAGTGAGCTGGTGAGTGGAAGGATGGAATGGATCCGATCCCGTCCCTCTCTATGGTGGTGGAGCTGCTCTACTTATAGTGGCCTTGGTCCTCTTCCCAAATGAAGGCGGGGAGGGATCCCACAACGGCCAAACACGAAAGGAGACAACTAGTACATCTTATCCTGACAAAATTAGTCTTTGCACCGCAAGGCCCTCACGAGTCGTGACCGCGCCGTGGTAGGCAGGTGACTTCCATCCTACCGCCCCGGGCGGTCTTGGTCTTGTGCATGGGAATGGAAACCTTTGGCTGATTCACCGGGACTCCAGCGCCTCGCTTACCTCATTAGCAAAAAGAGGAAAATGCCACCGCGCCTTGCGGCTGCGTCGGCCTTGGTCGTCATGGCTCCTCACCCCCAAACCTTGTGACTTGAGGCTTGCCAAAATCTCCGGCTCCTCAGAGCTAGCCCGAGGAGGCCGGTGGAGGTCTTCGTCCGCCTCGCGAGGTTTGCAGCTGAGGAGCTTTAGTTGTTTCTCTTGAAGGTGACGCATTGTGCCATCGATGGAGCCACTCTTGTAGAAGCATGGCGAGCAAGTCTTAGTGACCTATTCCCCGAGCGGTGACCTAATCGGCGCCACCAAAGAGGATCTACACTAATCGCCGATTTTCTTCTTGATTCAATCTCACGGTGCTGCCCGGCCTTTCACATCGAGCCCGGCCGCCGCGTCCCCATCCACGGCGGCATCGCCGCCACTTCCTCCAGCGCTGTTCCCTCGATGGCGGCAATCCCATCGATGCGTGCTGTTATTCTTGCTTGTTTCGCCAATATTTGCTACTGCTCTTGCTCTCGGTTTTTACTGGTCTTTCTTACTCTTTCTCGATCTAATGCTTTCGCTCTTGTTTGCTTGCGTTACTGCTCTCACCTCTTACTCCACCTTGTTCTTTGCTCTCTCTTGCAGCGCCGCTACTTTCTTTGCCGAGCAACGAATCATGCTCTCCTCGAGCCCCTACGGCTGCTACCCCAGGAATCTTTGCTACACGACCCGACTGCTTTGGCCCTACGCCTGTATGCTTTCCGAGCCCGATGTTGTCGCCATCGCTTCGCTACTAGTGCGTTGCGTTTTGATAGTAAAATTCAGTTTCGACAACAAAATTCAGTTTCGACAGCTAAATTTAGTTTGGCAGTTAAGTTCAGAGATGAGTGGATGATGTATTTTACATCTAGCACTTTGTGGTTATGTATTTTATGTCATTTATTGCAGGCACTATTAGAATTCTACTCAGGTTAATGTTGTCTCTCTTTGTCACTTGACCTACGTATTACAACTCACGGAGGTGCTCCAGCAATGAAACCCTCCATCCACTGACGAGCAAGCACTCGAACTCCTTCTCGCCTAGATCTTCTTCCCCTCATATTGATACCAAAGCAGCTGGAGCATCCTCACTAACTAACCCAGAGATCCATGAGATGGGCAACCGCCAAAGAGGTTGTACACTTGTTGCATATCTTTTACTCTACATGTTATATATATATATATATATATATATATATATATATATATATATATATATATATATATATATATATATATATATATAATATTGTTCCTTGTTACACATAGTAACGCGTCTGCATTAGTTTCTCCTACTATATGACAAGCGGGTGAGGTGCAGGGCAACATCTATCCAAGATGGACTCTCTTATTTAAGCCTTGAGACCTCCTTTGTCCTCTATCTCACTCCCTCGCCTTCAATCAACCACTAACGAGGCTGACTCCCTCTCTCACAGCCAGTTTGGGTTCAGCCGGTTCCCTCTAGGACCGAACACTGTGCGCCGCAGATTTCGCCTCACCTACCTGCACCTACGCCGCCTCGCCAGGATCTAAGCTATGAAAAGAACAACACAAGAGACACATGGTTTACTTTTAATTCAGACCACCAATGTGGTGTAATGCCCTACTCTAGTTTGTGGTGTGGTGGATTGCCTCTTGGGCTGATGGTGATGAATGTCTGAAGGAAACTTGACCTTCATGATACATTCTTGGGCCCGGTCTTTGATAATTTGCTAGGGGAGTTCACGCTTCTCTCTCTCTCTCTCAGGTTCGAGATCGACCTCAACGTGTCCCTACTCGTGGGTGGCTAGCCCTATTATAGGCAAGGCCTGGGCCTCTTCCCAAATATGGGCCGGGAAGGGCGCCAACAATTGGCCATTTTGAAGGAACATTTGGTACACTTATCCTGACTAAAGTTGGTCCTCGCACGTCAAAGGCTCGTGGTGGCCTTTTGCTTGGGCTCCACAATGACTTCCTTCACACGCTATGAAGCGGTCTTGATGTATTGCACCAAAATGGATGCCTTTGCTTGATGCTCTACTGCTGTTGCTCCCTTTGCACCAAAGAGGAAAGGAGGACAACTGCTTGGCAGACTAGCGCCACTGGCGCCTATGGTGGAATCATGGCTCAGCGTCATGGGCACCTCGTGAGGTACCCACCTTGATCTCTCAGCCTCCTCAAGCGAGCCAACCTGACGAGCCGCGCTTTGAGGACGCTTTCTGTCGTTCACTTGTGAGGCTGGCCCCTCATGAGTCTTGGCTTAATGTTGATGAAGATGGGTGCATTACGTACTCCCCTTGAGCCACGCCGCCCAGGCCGCCCAGGCGAGCAAGTCACAGGGACCCCTGCTCGCCGACAGAGCGCCCAAAGCGCGGACTTAGCTGAGCGAGCGAAGGGCAAGTCTGACGCCCATGGAGCCCCTAACACCCTACTGACGCTTAGGCGCCAGCGTGGCGATTGATTGGGCCGTGGGTGCTTTGCTTTACGACGCCTTAACCGCGAGAAATTGATAAGTCCTTACATGCAAAGCGGGTCATGATTACACAGTGATCGTGAAGATCGGCGGTTGGCCTCCTCTAGTTATAAAACTGCGAGCAGCGCGTGCCCTTCGATTCTATCCCTCTTGCTTCTCCTTCTTCTCCATCCTTGCCCTTGCTCCACCTTCTTTGCCAATGGCTCCGATCCGCCGATTCTCGGAAGTGAAGGAAGGCTCCCGGAAGGTCCCGATCCGCTTCGCGAGAAGAAAGCAGCTAGACTCTGCCATCGAGATGAGGGCGCCCAGCGGGGAAGGTGTCGAGGCTGCACGAGCTGGCACCACCGCCACATGGTACCCGCCTCAGACGCCTTGCGCATTGAGGGTCCACGAAGGAGTTGGCCTTGGCGCCATGGGGCGGCAACTGCCCGTCGACGCCGGCGGAGTCTGAAGGTGTCTTTATTCCCCTGGAGTCCACGCCTTGGCTCCTCCCGAGAGTTTGTGCTCCACGCTTATATGCCTCCTCGCCTTGATTCGCCTTCTCCCTTCTTACGCCTTCGCGATTCAGAGAAGGACCTCTGGAGCTCTGTTGCAGCCACGCCAGTGCGGCTTCCCTTACGACAGGCGAAGGCCGAGGTCGCCGCTCGGGCGCAGGTCTTCATGACTTCAGGCTGGGGCGGAATCGCCGGAGTTCTCGCGAGGCGGCCTCGCGATCCACACAGGTATGGCCTTGTGATGTTCTTCAAGGTCTCGACGCGAAGGGCCTTGGCTCAATCTTTGCCACGGGAGAGGTGGCCAGGGGCCCCCTTGCAGCGAGGACTAGGCTCATGACCACTCCACAGCAGCTCCTCGGCCCGGCCCAGGCGTCCCGGAGATCAGCGACTCCAGCAAGGAGCCCTTCGCGGCGTCCCGGAGACGAGCATCCCGGCCCATTCGACCAGAGCCTACGCCGTTCTTGGGCCGAAGCGGGCTCGCCAGTGCACGCCCGCCCAGTAGATGGGGTTGGCGCCGGGAACTGGAGCAGCCTTGTTGATGATGGGCGTCTCTTGCGAGGGCCAGGTGTAGTTAGCGTTCTCTAGGACCCGCTCTCGCGAGAATCAGCGCGCCCGTGGGGCTTGTAAGATGCACGTGGTCCCATTTTGTTAATATATAATCTTTGCCATGGAGTAGTCGCGAGATGCTCATTCCGTCTTTAGCTTAGTTCTCCGCTTCAAGACCTCGCGAGAACTTGGCATGCCTGTGGTCCTGTCCCAAAGGCAGGCTTGATAGTCAGCCGGGTGTATCCAGTCGCGACGCCGTGGTCAAGGCTGAGGAGGTGAAAGCGGGTCCGTAGAAGAGCCCACGAGTCGCGATGCTTAGGAGGTCCCTTTAGCGCTCAGCAGCCATCGTTGGAGAAAGGAGAGTGACGTTGCTAACACGGAATTACGCGGAAATAACGGGGATAGTGCTATAGTAGCTAGTGCTTCCGGAGGGTGACTTATCTCGAGAATGAGGAATAGCCTTCACAGTGCGACGCTAGGTCCGCGCATCGGCGAGCGAGGTTGCTCGGCGAGGTCCCAACGTCTCCCCTCTACTTTGCTCCCTTTTACGCTCGCCCTCCGGGTCCCGACCCTCGAAAGGGTCTCGACCGTATTTGGTATGCGGTCGCGATTTATTAATTGAGCGGAAGGCTGAGGCTAGAGAACGATGAGACTGTGAGTCGCGATGGTGTACCCCGCGTGTAAGCGGTTGGCGAGGCGACGAGTGAAGAAGGCGCCATGAGGGCCTACTTGGCGCTTCACTCCTTGAGGGATCCTGCGGGCCATCATAAAAAGAACAAGAGTCCGCTTATGACAAGCGGCGGTCGTGGGTTGGTTGCTTTGGAGGTGATAAGGCACGCGAAGGCGACGAGGTGGCTGTGCGAGGCTGCCGCGGGCTTCGACCATTCGTGTTTGTCGGCGTTGCAGGGAGCCGGACCCATGCATAAGCATCGTGCATACCCCGTGATGAGTAACTCGCCGGTTGGTGTCAGCTGGAGCAGCAACTAGGTCAAGTATGATTGGTCAAACGCTAGGACCGAAAAATTAACGTAAGAGGGATACATGCCACTGGTGCAGCCCGAGCGACTTAGGGATGATGCAGCACCGAGGCGCCAACAAAGTAAGCTAAGAACATGAAGTAAAGGGATACACGCCATGTGGATCGCACTCCACGCGCCCGGAATAATGCAGCCTGGGGGCGCCCCACCGAAATGAAAACTCAAGGATGTCACCCGATAACGTTGAAGACGGCGTGCTGGAGTAGCAGACTTACTTGGGCTGTGAAGCCGATCTCACGAGCCCTCCAGGCCCGGAGCCTTGAGGCTCCGGAGGCGCTGGTAGTGGCCTCCTCGTGAACCGGACTGCCTCCATCTCCGCCAGGCTGCGAACGCCCGCTTGAGTTTCCGTGACGCCTCCCATGAGGCGCTGGTGTACGCGGGCGGCCGTGATTCGGAAGCCAGAGGCTGGGCGCGAACGAGTTGTGGGCGGGCCCGCAGCCCCACGCGAGGGCCAGAGCGCCTCCCAGAGGCAGCTCTCGGTTGAGCCCCGGATGTCGATGCAGACAGCGCAACCCCTCCATCCCTCGCCTGGATGGGGAAACTACAGTGAGTAGCGGCGGTACGCCACTCATGACTCTTGACTCTTGCAACTCCTGTGTAGATCTCGACCTGACGAACTCTTGAGGGTTTAGCCCTCCTTGCCTTACTCCTTCCACGAGGGAAGCGTGCTTGAAACACGCCTCCACGTGGTGCCCAAGCGCCTCCCTTGTGACCTTAGCAAGGTCGGTGGCCCTCTGTGGGGAGCTCCCAGCCTCGGCTCGAGGAGGCGCCCGGGCGCGCCACTCCTATGCGATGTAAGGAGGTGCCTGAGCAGGTGCGCACCCCGAGGGGCACGCCTCCACGAGGGGCTCAGACTGGCGACTTCTTCTTCTTGGGGGCTGACCTCGGGGTGATCACCGGAGCATCCCACGACATCCCCATGTACACTCCGATTACTCTCAAGCCCCAAGAAGACATATGGAGACCTCACCATACGCGCCATTGGACACAAGGTGAACTCACTCCTCTTGAACCGGCCACATTCCTCATGTGGGACATGGCTACTACCTCATGCATGGACCTTGCGATACCGGGTACAACCGAGACGACCATCGAGGATCCAAGGACCAAGGCCTAGTACATGGAAGAGGAGAAGGAAGAAGAAGCAGGGGACAGGCTTCGAAAGCACGGACCTTCCGGCCTGCTCGAACTTCCGCCTCGGACCTTCAGCCTGCCCGGAACCTCCTACCCGGAGTCCAGACCAGCCTCGACGCGCTTACCTCTCCGATAGCCCGGAACCCGGCCGGAACCTGCCCGAACTTAGGGAGCCCGAACTCCGGCTACTCGGGTTTCCACCAATACTTCCGTTTTGCTGGTGCAAACCACCACCGCATTCCGCTACCACCATTTGACATTTGACGCTTTGAGATTTTGAGTTCGCGGTTTTTCCGCTTCCTAAGTTGTTTTGGCTACTTAGGGACTTAGACTCCATCATCTTGGTTTCTACATCAAGAACACCGCCACTCATCATCATGAGACGTAACCTCCATATCAACTTGGTATCGTGGGTATCCTTCTTTGTATATTCCCTTGCAATTGCATTAGTTAACCCCTAGCCCATTTTGCGTCACTTGCCTATCGAGACTAGCCATTTGAGTATTGCGGCAACGCGTTACTTGTGCACATTAGTGATCATACTTCCCATTGCATACATACCCATATTAATTGGTATCATCTCATCTTGTGTCACAAGTTTGTTCCCGCATATACACAATTGCTATCTTGGTTTGTGCATTGTGCAAAAGTGGCCATATAAAAAAAGAAGAAAATAAAGCTTTTAAGCAAAAGAGAAAGAGCAAAGAAGCTTGTAAGCAAGTGCCATAGCATCATACCACATTGCATAAGATTGTCATATCCGATCATCCTGGATCTAAACCACCGGGAACCATACATATATAGCATACTTGGGATAGAAGTTTATCCATTTTGCATCTTATAGGTTGTGCACAAGTGTAAATATCCGCCTATTGAGCAATCGTGCTAGCGTCTCTCTTGAGTTGTGCAACACGTATGCGTTACGTGGATTCCCACATTTTGAGCTCATTCCTTGGTTGCACGGCCCCATTTATCTATCAGTGTGTGCGTTTCCGTGTGCCATTCGTTGCTATTGGTCTACTTGTTTCACTTGCGAATTTGTGAATCTCTTTCAACATTATTGACTCTTGCTAACATTTTTGCATCAAATTTTTGTGCCACTATCCTCGCCAAGCTCCACCATAAGCCTTATTTGTGTAGGTGTGAGAAACCGACAAGAATTGGTACCAATTGTGCTATTTCCTTGTTACACATTGAGTGATCATTGATCCATCTTCAACATCGGTCAAGGTACATTTTGGTATAAGTTCTTCTCTTTCTCCCACTCATATTTGCTTGAGTCTTGTGATGGATAGGCAAGGCATTTCCTCTCCGGTCTTCGACCAACGCATGACGGCGTGAACATCTACATCACCAAAGCGCCAATCTTCGATCTACAACGACAAATGCAAGGCGCACAATCAAGATTGCAGAGCGCGCCGAGAACCTCTCCATCGACATTCATCTCTCCGAAGCAAGGAAAAGGGACTACATCGACAACAAGCTTTCCGCACATAAAGAGGAGCAAGATGCAAGGATGGAGGAGATTAGAGCCTTGATCAAGTCTTCTTCCCCTTCGTCATCCTCAAGGCGGCGACATTCAAGACACAAGCCTTGAGCGGAGAAGCGATACAAGTGCAAATCGTCCTCGTCCACATCTACATGGCGATAACCATCACGCTCGTGATCCACATCGTCATGAAGGGCAAGTCACCTCCAAGCAAAATGTGCACGACGACGAACGCCTTCGAGCTCAAGCACGACAACGACATCATCATCATGAAGATGCTCCACAAGAGCCCTACTTCACGCCAAGTCGAAGCTTCATGAGCACAAAAGAAGACCGCGAGACGACCACCACCAAGATGATGCTACGGCTACAACAACCACTTCGGCATCTTCATTGTGTGCTATCAAGGCATCTTCGCTTTTGGATGTACCGGCATCTTCGCCTACTTCCATTTAGTACGCCTACTTTGACCAACAAGTCCAAGGCGACCACTCATTTAGCGAGGGCTACACTTCCATCTTCGGAAGCCCCTCGAGGGAAGATGGCCGAGCATGGAACATTACCTTCGGTCATGGAGACGAGCTACGAGGTGCCACATCATATGGGCCTCCAACAACAAGACGGTGACAAGAAGGTTGAGCATGGGACTATCCCTTCAACCAAGACGGTGATAGGAGTTGAGCATGGAGACATTTGCACCAACATCTCTCCGACACCCACATATGAAGAGATGCCCCAAGTGCCATGTGAGGAGAGCCACAACCACATGAGTGACTCCACCATACGTGACATCGAGAGCATTTCCTACGAGAGGATGAGTGTGACCACCACTAGCCCCACATGGGAGCATGCCACACATCCTATGTGAGGTTGAGTGCCATTTGAGAGTGACTCCACCAACCATACAAGGAGTGAGAGCATCCTTGAGGGAGTGAGTGAGCCACAACACTTAGCGAGTGAGATAGTTGAGACGGCATGTGAGGCCACTATGATTTCTAATGACTTAACCTCTTCTCCTAGTGTGTTTTCATCTTTGGTGCTAGGTCTCCTACATTACGACATGCCTACCCTCGATGAGTCCATACCTCCAATAGAAACACCGATGGCCATGGTGGACGGCGATGCACCCACCCCCCACATGGTTCCATCAAGATAAAGATGACAACGACTTGTTCTTCGACACCTCACGTACAACACATGAGCGATGCTCCAAATGTAACATAGGTGATGGTGCTTCTCTTGTCCCACTAATGGACTCTCTTGACAATGATTGCTTGCATGATGTTGATCCTCCTATTCCCATGCTTCATGCTAGTGCGACTTCTTCATGTCTTGACTTACCTATTTATGATGAATATGATGATGAGCATGTTGAGTTGCCTAGTTGTGATGCTATGCTCCATAGGATATCTTGTGAAAATTCTATTGGTCACGCCATGTTTGACAATCCATTGTACTTGTCATATGCTATGAGTGAGATCTCCCATATTGCATCATTTCAATCTCAACATAGTAACTATGCATGCCCCATTAAAATCAATCCCATTTGCACTTATGGCATAGATGACGAGATGATGGTCATTGGCTTTTTGCTTCTCTTGTGATGATATTGCCATGCTTCCTTTACATGATTTGCGAAATTCATCTACTATACCATGCCATGATCACATTGTTCCAAATATGCATTGTTTTGGATGTTGTCAATATTCTCCATGTGATGTTTCCATTAATGCTCATGAGGAGACCCCCATAGTTTCCTCATTCATATTAGGAGATTTTGATTCATCCCATCCTTTGCATGATTTCCATGATCGCTTGCACCATATGCATTACGTGAATAACAATGCTCTAGATATTTCTCATGATGCATTACACAATTTGAGTCTCCATTATGCCATGCATAACAACAAACCTATCATGATGGATGACACTTTTCTATATCACGCATCTCATTTATTTGAGCATTGTATATTTGGTGCTAACCAACACAAGCACGTGCGCATCATGATGGATGATGTGTACATCTACCACGCACACACAATGTTCCCTTTGTCTTTGTTTTGTGTAGGTACTCACGTATACTCACAACATCTCAATCCCATGAGTTGATTTAAACGAGCTCTTGAGAGCAACGATGACTTAGGATCCCGTGGACTTTCATTCCTACCATTTCTTTTGCGCAAGGACTATGTGCATCTCTACTACTTGGCTCTCACACGGCTATGGGCTATCTACCATTTGTCACCTTATGCTCATTTTTCCGTGTTCACTTTGCATGCTATGCTTGCTTCGTTACCTTTGCCATGCAATTGTGACCCTTGCTTGCATCTACCCATGATTCACCATTATGCTACTCCTATGTGTATTTGCATGCTCGGTGGAGATCCTTGTTGCTATTGCCATGTTTATCATGTGCCCCATGCTATTGATGCTATTTTGCTCATATCTTGCCCTTATGATTGTGAAATGTCATGTGCATTATTCATGCCCACTATTTGCACACATGACATGCTTGCCATGATTCCTTCTAGTAAGTTGCTTCTTCGCACTACTAGCTTGCTTGACTTGATCGATATGATTGCTAGCTATGTTGCATCAACCATGTTCCACTATTACTCGCTTTCTTGGGTTGATGACATATATGCTCATGCCTCTCACATGATATATCTTGATCATTGTCTCTTCTCATCCATTAGTTGCCTCTCTCATATCCACTTGTATTGAGTGCAATCATACTATCCTTATTGATCTTGAAGACTTTGACACCTCACTTGTGATGCATGCTTGTTTGATTGGCCTATTGCATTTGGTTGTTCTCACATCATATGCCTCCATACTATGCAATACTCCCTTGTTCTTTCTTATGATGAGCATGATGCATACACTTGTTGGGTATCTTACCACACGAATGTAAGGTTTTGCATTTACGCTAACCTCATTTGTTTTTCAGTGTTTGTCATGTTAGATTTTCATTTTGAAGGATTCACAAGGCGATACCGTCATGAGACATATTGGTTATGTGATGGCATACAAGATGCGCAACTCCATCATCCTTGAGAGAAACTCCTAAAGGTGACCTCCTTCCCTTTGAGCCATCCTCAAATACGCATATTGGATGGACCATTCTTTCATTGTTGTTTCCTTCTTGTTGTCTACATGATACATCTATTGGATGGAGGACCGGCATTGGAGATGGACCCTATGGACCTTCAAGTTGAGGAGTGCTCGGACTTTGTGGATTCACCAATGGACCACCATTTCT
The DNA here is from genome assembly GCA_021605145.1 of Aegilops bicornis. Taxonomy (NCBI): domain Eukaryota; kingdom Viridiplantae; phylum Streptophyta; class Magnoliopsida; order Poales; family Poaceae; genus Aegilops; species Aegilops bicornis. The sequence goes on from CM038669.1 coordinate 262,814,404, forward strand.
ACCATGACATTGAGCCATGGTACAACAACTCCCATAACAAGTTTGCACTTTATACATGGATTGACTTGCATTATGATTGCCTTGGTGCATCTTGTATTTCTATGTCATCCATGATATATGAGCTTGTGCATTTCCTTAGCAAATTTGTTGTGATCTTTCTTGATGGCATATTCATACATCATGAGCACATTGCTTACCATCAATTGCATGATAACATAATCATATTGAGCATCCATTCCCATATTCATGCTATTGATAAACCATCCCTCTATCACATCATTTTGCACAATGGTAGAATTTGTCGCTTTGTGCACCATGTTAATTATCCCATGAATGCTTTGTATATCACTCTATATCATCTTGATAAGCTTCATGCGCTTTGTCACGCACTATCCATTCGCACGGACTCACGCTTATTTGATGGACACCTTGTGTGCGCTAACTATTGTATTTCAGTGTTGCTTGTGTTTGCTCTTTTGCATGTCTATCACTCCTACGACACCTTGGACTACTTGGATTGCGCCATGTCTTCAACTTCGTCCAACTACAATTCCGCTCTCGACAACCGCTTTCCATGGTGATGAGGATCACGATCCGAGGTCGGATCTTTCCCAAGGGAGGGGAGATGATGCGGAGCATCCCACGTACATCCCCATGTACACTCCGATTACTCTCCAAGCCCCAAGAGGACATATGACGAGACCTCGACCATATGCCATTGGACACAAGGTGAACTCACTCCTCTTCGAACCGTCACATTCCTCATGTGGGACATGGCTACTACCTCATGCATGGACCTTGAGTATACTCAGGTACAACCGAGACGACCATGGAGGATCCAAGGACCAAGGCCAAGCATGGAAGAGGGGAAGGAAGAAGAAGCAGGGACAAGCTTCTGGAAAGCCCGCACCTTCCGGCCTGCCCGGAACTTTCGGCCCCTGGACCTTCCGGCCTGCCCGGAACCTCCGGCCCGGAGTCGAGACCAGCCCCTGAAGCGCGCCACCTCTCCAGATAGCCTGAACCCGCGTGGAACCTGCCTGAACTTCCGAGCCCGGAACTTCCGGCCTGCTGCGTGCAAAGACTCGGGCCAAGCCCATGTAACCGCTTTCCCACTTACCCTTCATGGCTTAGACTATAAATAGACCACCCTCCTCCTAGTTAGGGTTAGCAATGGTTTAGCTCATATTTTGTGTGAGAGCCTTGCTCATCCACTTGGTTACTTCTCCCTGAGACTCCACGACCTCTTCGGGAAAGATCCCCAAGCCGGATTCAAGACCCCTTCAAGGGAAGACCATCAAGACCTCCTCACGGAGAAGAACCCGGATACCTCCTGTATCGTCCTTTGTTGATTGTGGATCGTGTGTATCTCTCTTTGTGTTCATCGATCTAGCGCATGTAATATGTCGAATCTTGTTGGTTTGAGTGATTCTCTTGTGTTTTCCCTCGTGATTTCCCTCGTGATCTTCCGCTCGTTCTTCGTGTTCCTCGTAGGGATCCTCTCCACACGTGAAAGATCGTCCACATAGGGTTCCACCCTACATCGTGGGAGCCTCCTACTCCCGCGATCCGGTCTTCCAAAGTTGATGCGGCTTAAAAGCTTCGCTCTAGGGAGCACCTTCGTCTCTCTCTTCACAGGGCACCGTGATGACTCCGCCGCTTCTGGCATCTTGAGGACGTTAGATTGTCTTTGAGAGTCACGGCCATGAACTTGGCCATTGGGTACCCGAGGATGGCGTTGTATGGCGGCGAATGTGGCTGACGTCGAAGTCGATGAGCTTCGGTCACGGTAGTTGTCGCGCCCGAAGGTGACAGGAGGCGACTGCCCAATCGGAACCGTGGAGCCATCGGTGACCCGGAGAAAGGCTTGGTTGGCTGAAGCTGATTGTAAAGGCACTTGGAGGTTGTTGAGCGTCTCTACATGGGCGGGGCGTTCAGCCCCGCTCCGCCAGATGAGGGTCCCGGTGACTAACTTGCGTTCTTGATGATTGGGGAACAAAGCATCGGGGACTCAGTGGTCACAAGACTTGAGGTGCTCCGCTGAGCTGAACGTGATGGCGCACGCCGACCACCTGAGAGGGCGTGTGGCTTTGAGCTTCGGGAGGACTACGTTCACTTCACGGGCAAACTGCTTGAAGATGCGTTGAGAGGCTGGGGCTTGAGCTACGCGCCGGATGCGATCGCTGCAGCTCTGGAAGCCCGCACTCTTCCGTCTGATGATGGTCCTCGTTTCTCCTTGGCTGGCGGCAGAGGAGGTGAGCCTGCGTTCCCTTGCAGACGATCCTCGCGAGCTGATCCCTCCAGTCTCCCTCGCGAGGCTGATCCCCGCTAACGATCCTCGCGAGGTCGGTCCACGCCAGCCCGGCAAGGGCCGCGGTCCTTCGGCGTCTGCGTTCCTTCCTCCTTCCGGCCGTAGCCCGGTCATTGCGGTGGAGCGTCGGCCGATCCTTCCTTATCGGACGGCTCGGAGCTCTTGACATTACGTTGGTGTTGTGGGTGTGGTCGTGGTACACACAAAGACCGGCTGCCTTGGAAGACTCGGCTGATCTTCGCCCCGCTGAGTATGCGGTTCGCCATGAGCACGGCAGCCTTTGCGCTTCACATCCTTGGCCTTGGGTTTCTTCTCTTAGGGTCTGCGGCTGGCAGCTCGAGGAGGGAAAGACGCTTCTTCCTCGCTGGCGCGCCCACTTGGTCGCCAAGTTGAACAGCTCCAAGGAAGTGCATAGGTCTTCATGCATCGCCAGCTCCTCCTTCATCTTGACGCCACGCACACCTCGGAGAAGGCTGAGATGATGGCCCTCAATCACCTTAGGGAATCTTGAGGCGTGCGTTGTTGAAGCGTTGGATGTACTTCACGAGGTCTCCTCAAGGTCGCTTGATCTGGCGCATGTCGCTCATGGCAGGTGGCGGTCGCCAGTACCTTGGAAGTTGGCGATGAAGCGGGTGCGCATCTCGTCCCTGTGAGGAGATCGTGCTAGGGGCTGTGTTCAGGAGCAGTGCGGGCCCGTCTTTGAGTGCCATGGAAACCAGTTCGCCATGACCTTCTCGTCCTGTTGGCGGCTTGATACCCAGCTTCGTAGAGAGGAGGAACTTCTGCGAGGTCGGCCCGTGCCGTCATATAGCGAGGAGGTAGGTCCGGCTTGAACTTGCCGGGCCACGCGATGCTGGCAGCCTTTCTGCAGGTGAAGGCGCGGCAGACTACCGTGGCCACGGAGGCCTTTGGTGACAAAAACTCGGTCTTGTGGGTCCCCATGCGCTGCAGCTAGGAGCAGCAGGGGTCTTGGCGTCTTGAGCGGGAATGTGGTCGCGGCAGCCGGGCGAGCAGGGAGCACTCGGGCAGCTTTTTTGCGGGCGAGGACTTCTTGCAGCTCGCCTGCTTGTTGCTACCGGGCGCCCGGACGGAGTGGGTTCCGCCAGGGGCCACGCCGCCTTGGGGCCAGGCGCCTTCTTGAGGGGAGGCGGTTGAGGCGCCCGAGCTTCATCGCCAGCAGGGCGTGGCGCTGCAGCAGATCGACGGCGCGGGGAGCCCCTCACGGCGCGTGACGAGCTTTCGGCGACGCAGCCGAGCCACTCTTCAGACGTCGCCGACTGGCGGTAGCGCACGAGCTCGCTTTGCCGCGATGAGCGCAACTCGAGCCTCCATGGGTGCGCGGAATGCGCGGACGAGGAACCAAGCAGGCGAGTGAGGAAGTATGGCGGTGCGGTTGTCTTGCCTCGGGACGGATCTTTGGGACGATGCTTGTCGCTTTCGTTCCTCGCGCCGGGCAGGTAAGCGGCGTTAGCGGAATGAGCGACGGGGAGCAACGAAGCGGCCGCCCGGGCCTGGGGCACACGCGACAGCGAGAAGCAGGCTGACCGGCTGGCCCGACGAGCGTCGGGTATGGATGCGATGGTCGGCGGAGAAGCAGGCGGCGGAAGACAAATCTGGCGCCCTACCGGCGCGCCAAATGTCGGATTTCGGGTTCCGAGACCCTCTAGGACCGTTCTTTGGGTGCGCGCGGCGAGATTTCGCCCCTACCTACACTGCACTCGCACGCCTCACTAGGATCTAAGCTATGAAAAGAACAACACAAGAGACAGGGGTTTATACTAGTTCGGCCACCATTGTGGTGTAATACCCTACTCTAGTTTATGGTGTGGTGGATTGCCTCTTGGGCTGATGGTGATGAACAATACAAGGAAGAACAGCCTCATGAGGGTCCTGTTTGGCTGGTGCGATGAACTGCTAGGGGGAGTTCAGTCGCTTCTCTCTCTCTCTGGGTTCAGGATCGACCTCAACGTGTCCCTACCCTGTGGGTGGCTAGCCCTATTGATGTAGGATGGAACCCTATGGGGAGATCTTTCACGAATTGGAGGGGGAATCCCCAAGAACAAGATGAACACAAGAGGGAAAACAAGAGGAACACTCAAGAACAACTCCAATCACACATCCACTAGAAAATCAAACACACAAGATCCACAAGGTACATGAATAATCAAAGGGAAATAAGATACATGGTAGAGTTCATCCAAAATCCTATGAAGGAGATGAGGGCTTGATGTATCCACTAGGGATCTTCTCCAATGGAGGCCTTGAACTCCAATGGAGTGTCTCTCTCAAGAGAAATCCCACAAGGGGAGATACATGAGCTAGGCTCTAGTGTTTAGATCTATCCTTAGCTAAGTCTAAATAGAGGAGATGAAGGGGTACATATAGTCCTAGGCAAAGAGGGGGGATATAAGTGGGGGCGAAATGGTAAAACAAGGGCAAAGCCTGTGAGCATCACATGTGGGGCCCTGCAAGACGGGGGTGGGTGGAGCCTGCAAGACGGGTACCCTAGAGACTGACGCAAGGGCCCACGTGCAAGACGGGGTCCGTGGGAGGCCCGTGGACACTGGGGGTCCCATGGGCACCTGGTGACACGCCTCGCGTCACGGGTCTTCAGGACCGCCACTGAGGCCCGTGGAGCACGGGAGCCTGAGGGCCCACGTCGCACGGGTCGCCTGGAGCTGCTGCCTTCTTCTTGGCGCCTTCCTTCTCGCTTCCGGGCTTCCGGCCTTGGATGGTGTAGTTGTTCTCTTGCGCTTGGACTCCTCCATGATGAATGTGTAGCTCCGCTCACACCTAAGTATGCACACGAGATGGGTCAAGTAGTATACCATCCTCGAAGGGTACAAGTGAACACGATGTAAAGGAGATGATTCACCTTTGTATGCATGAAGTAGATGTGGCACGTGTCACTTGCCAAATGGACTCTTGACATGGTGATGTCCATAGGATGCTCCGCATCATCCCCTCCCCCTTGGGAAAGATCCGACCCCGGATCGAAATCCAAATCACCATTGGAAAGAGATGATGGCGTCGTGTTGAAGTGGGCGATCACCAAGCATTAAATCATCTTGTAGTTCCAATTTGGCACTCTCCAATGTCGTACCGTCTTGTAATTCCTTCAAAAGGAGCAAAGATAACAAGCACTTGGAAAAACAAATGTGGTTGTCGTAGCAAAACCAAGCATTCAAGAGGTGATTCACCCAACAAGTGTTGTCATCAAGCATAGCATATGGTTTGACAAAGAAGTGTGTCATGGCATTTGAGCATATAAATTGAGCACAATCAAGTACATCATAGGAACAAGCATGCAAATGGGAGGTCAAGATGCAAATATGTGTGAGAAGTGAACAAGCATCTACCTCAAGGTCATAGCAAAAATGCACAAAGTGCTCAACAAATGGTCTATGGTATGCATAGGAATCATTCACAACACCAAATATAGCGAAATGTCTAAACACATGGGGCAAGTGCAAGACAATCCAAGCATAATGTGCATAAGGTGTAGTGAAGATATCGTGGCACTCAACACAAAGTAAAGAGCAATTGTTCAACATGTGTGAGGCAAGCAAGTCAATCATGCGACAAATATGTAGATGGTTGTCATCAACCGCATGAAATAAGTGAGTATGAATCATTTGTGATGCAACAAAGCAAGCAATCATAGGAATCAAGTCGTGCAAGCTAGTAGTGTGCAGATGCAACATACTAGAGGAAATCATAGCAATCATGTCATGTGAGCAAATAAGAGGCATAGACAATGCATATGACATGTCGCAAGCACGAACACATAGCAAGATCATAGTATCATCATAGGTATGGGTCACAAATGGAACATGGCAATAACAAGCAATGTCAACACCAAGCTTGCAAATACACATATAAGTAGTAGAAACAATCATCATGTGTAATGCAAAGCATGGGTCACAAATGCATGGCAAAGGCATAGGAATGATAATATCATGCAAAGTGAACATGGCAAGATGGGCATATAATATGTAATGGAGAATAACCCATAACCATTTGAGAGCCATGTAGAAGAAATGCGCGAAGTATTTGCGCGAAGAGAGCGGTGGGAAAGGCAATCCGTGGGATCTCTAGAGCTCGTTTTGTCAACTTGTGGGATTGCGATGTTGACAAGTATTCATGGGTACCTACACAAAAGAGACACAATCCAAACAAATTGTGCGCGTGGTAAATGTACACATCATCCATCATGATGTGTATGTGCACGTGTGAGTTAGCACAAGATAAGCAATGCTCAAAGAAATTTGAGGCATGGTATATGAACATGTCATCCATCATGAAAGAATAGTTGTTATGTATGACACGATGGGGACACAAGTTGAGCAAGCAAGTAGATGGCACATCAATAGCATGTTTGTTCATGGGGAGCATATGGTGCACACAAGTAGTGGGATCATGCAAAGGATAGGATGAATCAAAATCTCCTAAAATGTATGAGGAAACTATGGGGTCTCCTCATGAGCAATATCGGAAATATCATATGGAGAAAATGGACAACATCCAAAACAATGCATATCCGAAGCTAGGTGGTCATGGCATGGCATATGAGATAGATGATGCAAAGGGAGCATATCAATATCATCACAAGAGAAACAAATGCCAATAACCATGGGCTTGTCATCTATGCCATATGTGCAAATTGGGTTGATTTTAATGGCATATGCATAGTCACTATGAAGAGATTGCAAATAAGACATATGGTTGATCTCATGCATAGCATATGACAAGTCAAGCGGATTAGCAAACATGATGTGACCTAAAGAATTGTCACAAGAAATCCTATGTAACATGGCATCACAAGTAATAGACTCCACATGAGAATCATCATATTCATCATAAATGGGCAAATCATCACATGGGGAAATCATACTAGCATGAATCATGGTACTAGGTGGATCAACATCATGCAAGCAATCAATCTCAAGAATGTCCACTAGTGGGACTAGAGCATCACCGTCACCTTTGTTACCTTTGTCATTCCACTCAAGTGGTGTAAGTGAGGTGGGAAAGACCAAATGGTGGTCGTCTTCATCTTGATGGAACCATGTGGGGGGTGCATCATATTCCACCATGGCCATCATCTTGTCCAAAGGGAGGACGGCGTAAATGCCGAGGATCGTGGCGTCGTCATATGGGACCTAGCACCAAATGGGAAGACACAATAGAGGTAGAGGTTAAGTCGTTAGAAATCAAGTGGCCTCATATGCCTCATCAACTACCTCACTCTCTCTATGTGGTGGTGGCTCACTCACTCCCTCAAGGTAGGTGCACTCAATGTCGCATATGGTGGAGTCACTCAAATCACTCAAGTGGTGGTGGCGGTGGCTCTCCTCACATGGGAATTGGGGCAACTCATCATATGTGGGGCTAGTGGTGAAGTCACTCTCACTCTCAATATGGTGGTACAAGTCACTCAAGTCATCATACGTGCGCCGTGGTCGAAGGAAAATCCCATGCTCAACCATCTCGTGAGTCGCCGCCATGGATGAAGGTCGAAGATGGCACATCATCACTCGTTGTGGATGAAGGCCGAAGATGGCACAACATCACTCTCGGTGTGGATGAAGGTCAAGATGGCACATCATCACTCTCGTCGTGGATGAAGGCCGAAGATGGCTCAACATCACTCTCGTTGTGGATGAAGGCCGAAGATGGCACAACATCGCTCTCGCCTCCTAAGATGGAAGCATCATCCTTGCTCACCACCTTGTCGCTCGCCTCCAAAGCTTGGTCCTTGAAGGTCTCCGTAGTCGTACTCATCGCCGCACCGTCTTGAAAAAGAGTCAAGGTAGACTCGGCATCATCAATGCCACAAAGAGCGATGGCGGTGAAGTCGCACTTGGGAGCATCGTCTTGGAGCTTGTCGGGCTTGCACATCGTGGTGGTACTAGCCTCATGCTTGTCGTAGAGCTTGGTCGCCGCGAAGTTTGCTTGGGGTGGAGAAGCCTTGGCCTTCATGAGTTCTTGTTCCGCCTTGTGAGCACCAATGTAGTAGTCGTCGATGGACTTGTAGTTTTCGAGGAAGATAGTCTTGGAGATGTCATTGTTCAATCCCATCATGAAGTGGAACTTCATCGAAATGGGGTCGTCCACGCCGGCTCATCGCAAGGCAATCTTCATCTCCTTGAATTACGCGTCGATGGACTTGGATCCTTGGATGGTGTTCTCCAATTGCCGTCGAAGTTGTTCTGTGTAGGTTGGAGGCACGATCTCTCGCCGCAAAGCTCTCTTTGTCTTGGGCCAACTCATCTCGTAGCTCTTCGAAGGTGTGTGAAGCCACCATGTCGAGGCGTAGTCGTGGAAGTTTCTTGTGGCGCACTTCACTTGATCTTCGGAAGGGACTTGATGTAGCTTGAGGTAGTCGTCCATCAAACGCTCCCACTCAAGGTACTCCTCGGGTTCTTTAGTCCCATAGAAAGGAATCTTGTGGTCGGTGTCGAGGTTGTAGTAGCTCGAGGGAGTAGTGGACTTGAGCTCGTGGAGTAGGCGAAGATGCTGTACGTCCGAAGGCGAAGATGCCTTGTAGTCACTTGGCGAAGATGCCATCGGTGTTGAAGAAGCCGTAGTCTTGGGGTTGATGTCGCGGCTCAGATAGCCCGTCGGCGCACGGGTCCGGAGGCCGTGTGCACGGGGTCCCGTGTGTACGGGGGTCGAAGGCCCGTGGGCACGGGGGTGGCAGAGAAGCCATCTCTCGTCCAGAAGTGTGCTCTTCTTAGTCTTGTCGATGCCGATGCTTGTGTGTACTTGCCGGAGATGGTAGCACGGAAGTCTTTGCACTTGGGCGTCTTCTTGAAGATGAGGAAGATCGCTTGTAGGACTTGATTAGGGCTTTGATCTCCTCCATACGCTTGTCCATCTTGGCGTCGGAGTTGTTCTTCGTGGCATCGAACTCGTTGTTGGTGTTGTAGACCGAAGGAGAAATGCCTTGCCTATCCATCACAAGACTCGAGTAGAGGTGAGTAGGAAATGAGATAAACAATACCAAGTTACCTTTTCCCAAAGTTGAGGATGTATCTCGTTTCACTCAATGTGAGATGAAAGAATAGTGGAATTGGTACCGGACTTGTTCACTCACACCTATCAAGTAAAGCTTATGGAGTAGCTTGGTGAGGATAGTGGCACAAAAATTTGATGCAAAAAGGTTAGCAAGAGTCAATAATGTTGGAAAAGATTCACAAATTCGCAAGTGAAACAAGTAGATCAATAGCAATATGTGGTACACGGAAACACACACACGGATAGATAAATGGGGTCGTGCAACCAAGGAAAGAACACAAAATGTGGAATCCACGGAAACGCCGTGTTGCACAACTCAAGAGAGACGCTAGCACGATTGCTCAATAGGCGGATACGACACTTGTGCACAACCTATAAGATGCAAGATGGATAAACTTTCTATCCCAAGTATGCTATGTATGTATGGTTCCCGGTGTGCTTCTCAAGATGATCCAAGATTATCGGATATGACAATCTTATGTGCAATGTGGTATGATGCTATGGCACTTGCTTACAAGCTTCTTTGCTCTCTTTTCTTTTGCTTAAAAGCTTATTTTTTTTCTCTATGGCCACTTTTGAACAATGCACAAACCAAGATAGCTATTGTGTATATGCGGGAACGATATTGTGACACAATGGATGATATGATACCAATATGATATGGTATGTATGCAATGGAAGGTGTAGATCACTAATGTGCACAAGTAACGTGGCCCGGCAATACTCAAATGGCTAGTCTCGTCATAAGTAACGCATAAAATGGGCTAGGGGTTATCAATGCTATTGCAAGGGAATATACAATGGTGTCGTCGAGGTTACCGTCCTTTGCGATGATGAGTGGCGGTGTTCTTGATGTAGATACCAAGATGATGGAGACTCGTCCCTAAATGGCGAAACACCTTAGCAAGCGGAAAAACCGCGAACTCAAAATCTCAAGGACAAAAAGTCAAATGGTGGTAGCGGAAGCGGTGGTGTTGCACTAGGCAATGCGGAAGTGGAGGTTATGGTGGTGGACTATACACGATGTCGGAGTTGGAGGTCACCGTCCCTAAGTAGCCGAAACACCTCAAGAGACTCAAGTCACCACTCAAACAATCTCAAGTGCTAAATGGAGCAAAATGGGTTAGGTTGCGGAAGGAAGGTCATGGTGGTTTCTTGGATGATATGGTGGAAGGCCTAGGCAAAGATGCCAAAATGTCAAAAACAATTATGGAGTCAAACGGTGATGGTGCCTATCTAGGTGGATGGGGGATGTCAATAGCTACTCAACGAGCTAAAGAACGCGAAAATCGGACTCCGGATGTGGAAGTTATGGACAAAACGGTGAACTGCCATGGTGGCACAGGGGGCCGTGACGGGGTAGGAGCCCGTGGGCACGGGTCCCGTCTTGCAGTACAATCCACGTGGAGCACGGGGTGTCCAGAGACTTTTGGGGCCCGTCTTGACGGGTCCGGGAGTCCGTGGCACGCAGGGTGGGCGGAAAATTCAGCGATTTAGGCGAAATTGAAGATTTCTTGGGCAAAACTGGGGAGATTTTGGGGATGGATGGTGGGGAAAAGATGGGGGAAGGCTAGATCCACTTGTAACCAAGCAAATCCATGGATCAAATCCAACAAAACATCACCAAACCAACAAATCACAAAAATTGGGGCTATTTTTGGTGGGAATTTTCAATTTAGGGCGAAATCACACAAAACAAGGCTAGAAAACAAAGAGGGGGCTCCAATTTCGTGATCAACCATGGCTCATGATACCAAGATGATGTAGGGTGGAACCCTATGGGGAGATCTTTCACGAATTGGAGGGGGAATCCCCAAGAACAAGATGAACACAAGAGGGAAAACAAGAGGAACACTCAAGAACAAGTCCAATCACACATCCACTAGACAATCAAACACACAAGATCCACAAGTGATGTAGGGCGGAACCCTATGTGGACGATCTTTCACGTTTGGAGTGGGATCCCTCGAAGAACACGATGAACACGGGGAAGAACGGAGAAAAATCACAAGGGAAACACTCAAGAACAAGTCCGATCACACATCCACTAGACAATCAAACACACAAGATCCACAAGGTACATGAACAACAAAAGGAAAGATACAAGGTAAGGTTCATCTCCGAGAGGAGGTCTTGATGGTCTTCCCTTGAAGGGGTCTTGAATCCGCTTGGGGGATCTTCTCCGAAGAGGACGTGAGCTCCGAGGAGAAGTAACCAAGTGGATGAGCAAGGCTCTCACACAAAATATGAGCTAAACCATTGCTGACCCTAGAAAGGTGGGGAAGAAAGAGTATATATAGTCTAGGGGGCGAAGGGGTACAAGGGCTGCGGCCCCAAACGAAGTCAACACACAGGCGTCGGACGTCCGGAGGTCACCGGTCGTCCGGAGGCTCGATAGGGTCCGGACGTCCGTAGATTCGGTTCGGGCGCGCGTCGGTCGGACGTCCGGAGGCGGTCGGACGTCCGCTCATTTGGCTCGGGTGCGGGATCGCCGGTCGTCCGGTCCCTGGTACTTGTCGGACGTCCGGTGATCGTCGGTCGTCCGGCCGCTGGAGAGTGTCGGACGTCCGGAGGCTTCCGGTCGTCCGGCCGCTGGGGACTCCGCAGCTCCGTCTTTTTCCGTCTTCTCTTCCAGGCTTCCCTCGCGGATGGTGTAGGTGTTCCTTGGCGCTTGCACTCCTCCTCGTCGTCCGTGAAGCTCCGGCCATACCTATGCATGCACACGAGTGGAGTGTCAAGTAGTATACCATCCTCGAAGGGGTCAAGCGAGCACATGTAAAGGAGAAGATTCACCTTTATGTATGAGAAGTAGAGGTCGCACGTGTTACTTGCCAAACGGACTCTTGACATGGTGATGACTGTAGGATGCTCCGCATCATCCCCTCCCCCTTGGAAAAGGTCCGACCTCGGATCGAAAACCAAATCACCATGGGAAAGAGATGGCGGTCTTTGTGTCAGTGGTCGAACACCAAGCACTCATCGTCTAGTAGCTCGAAATGGGCACTCTCCAATGTCGCACCGTCTTGTGATTCCTTCAAAAGGAGCAAATGGAACAAACACTTGAAGGCGTGTCCTTGTGCATTCTTCACAATGCCGAAGTGGAAGCAAATGCGGTGTAGAAGCGATTCGTGGTAGAATGTATGAGGCTCGCTCTCAAGAGCTCGAATGGTCAACTCACGTGAAGTGGAAGTTGACACGAAGTCCAAGTATCCTACACATGCACAAAACAAAACAAAGAACGTATGCGCAAGGTAGATGAACTCATCATACATCATGATGGTTCTCATCTTTTGCACATAACCATTAGAAGCACAAGTGCATGAATAATATGATGCAACAATGGCAATATTCATGGCACTAGGTATATGGTGCAAAGAAGTAAGACAAGCATGCTTCACATGTAATATGTCAAAATCTCCAATCATGTGTGAGAATGCTATGGGGGCAAACTCATGAGCAAGACGAATAGCATGGTTGCACTCAATACATGGCAAATCTAGCATGGGAGAGGCAACATATGGAGATATGTGACAAGAAGCAATAACAATGATGTGTAAAGCATGTAGGTGGTTGTCATCACCCGCATGAAATGAGCAAGTACGAATCATAGGTGATGCAACAAGGCAAGCAAACATAGTAATCAAGTCGTGCAAACTAGTGGAGCGAAGATGCAACACACTAGAATAAATCATGGCAATCATGTCATGTGAGCAAATAATAGGCATAGGGAGTGCACATGACATATCGCAAGCACGAACACAAAGCAAGATGAAAGTATCATCATAGGAATGGTGCACATAATGAACATGGCAAGAACAAGCAATATCTCCACCAAGCTTGCAACTACACATACAAGTACTAGAATCAATCATCATGTGTAATGCAAAGCATGGGTCACAAATGCATGTCAAAGGCATAGGCATGAGCATATGATGCAAAGTGAACATGGCAAGATGGGCATATGATATGTAATGAACAATAACCCATAGCCAAGTGAGGGCCATGTAGAAGAAATGCGCGAACACTTCGCGTGAAGAGAGCGGTGGGAAAGGCAATCCATGAGATCCCAAATCATCGTTGCTCTCTAGAGCTCATTTTGTCAACTCGTGGGATTGCGAAGTTTGACAAGTATTCATGGGTACTGCACAAAAGAGACACAAACCAAAGAAATTGTGCGGCGTGGTAAATGTACACATCATCCATCATGATGTGTATGTGCACGTGTGAGTTAGCACAAGATAAGAAATGCTCAAAGAAATTTGATGCATGGTATAAGAACATGTCATCCATCATGAAAGAATAGTTATTATGTATGCCGTGATGGGGATGCAAATTGAGAATGCAAGTATATGGCACATCAATGGCATGTTTGTTCATGGGGAGCATATGGTGCACATAACTATTGGGATCATGCAATGGATGGGATGGATCAAAATCTCCTAACATGTATGAGGAAACTATGGGGGTCTCCTCATGAGCAATATTGTAAACATCATATGGAGAAAATGGACAACATCCAAAATAATCCATATCCGAAGGTAGGTGGGCATGGCATGGCATATGAGATAAATGATGAAAAGGGAGCATATCAATATCATCACAAGAAAAACAAATGCCAATAACCATGGGCTTGTCATCTATGCCATATGTGCAAATTGGGTTTATTTTAATGGCATATGCATAGTCACTATGAAGAGATTGCAAATAAGACATATGATGGATCTCATGCATAGCATTTGACAAGACAAGCGGATTAGCAAACATGATGTGACCTAAAGAATTGTCACAAGAAATCCTATGTAACATGGCATCACAACTAATAGACTCCACATGAGAATCATCGTACTCATCATAAATGGGCAAATCATAACATGGGGAAATCATACTAGAATGAAGCAAGGTACTAGGTGGATCAACATCATGCAAGCAAGCAATGTCAAGAATGTCCACTAGTGGGACTAGAGCATCACCTTCACCTATGTTACCTTTTTCATTCCACTCAAATGGTGTAGGTGAGGTGGGAAAGACAAAATGGTGGTCATCTTCATCTTGATGGAACCATGTGGGGGGTGCATCATATTCCACCATGGCCATCGTCTTGTCCAAAGGGAGGACGAAGTCGTTGAGGATCGGCGCGTCATCATAAATGGGACATATGGTGGAGTCACTCATCTCACTCAAGTGGTGGGGGTTGTGGCTCTCCTCACATGGGATTTGTGGCAACACATCATATATAGGGCTAGTGGTGAAGGCACTCTCACTCTCAATATGGTGGCACATGTCACTCATGTCATCATACGTCGCCGTGGTCGAGGTGAAGTACTCAACCATCTCGTCGTGGTCGCTGTGGATGAAGGCCGAAGATGGCACATCATCACTCTCCTCCATGACCAAGGGCAAATCCCATGCTCGATCATGTCGTCACCGTCGCCGTGGATGAAGGCCGAAGATGGCACATCATCACTCTCGCCTCCTAAGATGGAAGCATCATCCTTACTCGCCACCTTGTCGCTTGCCTCCAAAGCTTGGTCCTTGAAGGTCTCCGTAGTTGTACTTGTCGCCACACCATCTTGAAAAAGAGTCAAGCTAGACTCGGCATCATCAATGCCACAAAGAGGGATGGTGGTGAAGTCGAACTTGGGAGCATCGCCTTGGAGCTCATCGGGCTTGGACATCTTGGTGGTACTAGCCTCATGCTCGCCGTGGTTGGAGCTTGGTCTTCGAGAAGTGTGCTTGGGGTGGAGAAGCCTTGGCCTTCATGAGTTCTTGTTCGCCTTTGAGAGCACCAATGTAGTAGTCGCCGATGGACTTGTAGTTCTCGAGGAAGATAGTCTTGGAGATGTCGTTGTTCAATCCCATCATGAAGTGGAACTTCATTGAAATGGGGTCGCCCACGCCTGCTCGTCAGAAGGAAATCTTCATCTCCTTGAAGTAATGCCGCCGATGGACTTGGATCCTTGAATGGTGTTCTCCAATTGGCGAAGAAGTTGTTCCGTGTAGGTTGGAGGCACAAACTCTCGCCGCAAAGCTCTCTTCGCCTTGGGCCAACTCATGTCGTAGTACTCAAGGTGTGTGAAGCCACCAAGTTGAGGCGTAGTTGTGGAAGTTTCTTGTATGCACTTCACTTGATCTTCGGAGGAACTTGATGTAGCTTGAGGTAGTCGTCCATTAAACGCGCTCCCACTCGAGATACTCCTCGGGTTCGTGAGTCCCATAGAAAGGAATCGCGTGGTCGATGTTGAGGTCGTAGTAGTTCGTGGAAGTCGTGGCCTTGAGCTTGGGGAGCTTCTCTTGAGCGTAGTCTTGGGGTGCTTGTTGGCGAAGATGCCATATGTCCGCAGGCGAAGATGCCTTGAAGTCACTTGGCGAAGATGCCAAGGGAGATGGTGAAGTCATTGAGCGGTTGTTGATGTAGAGCTCTTGACCTTCACGTTCTTGGAGGTGATGGTGTCGATGCCGATGTGATATTGCCGGAGATGGAAGCTCGGAAGCATGTGCTCTTGAGCGTCTTCTCGAAGATGAGGAAGATCACTTGTAGGACTTGATGAGGGCTTTGATCTCCTCCATTTGAGCTTGCATCTTGGCGTCGGAGTTGTTGTTCGTGGCATCGAACTCGTCGTTGTTGTTGTAGACCGAAGGTGAAATGCCTTGCCTATCCATCACAAGACTCGAGTAGAGGTGAGGAGGAAATGAGATAAACAATACCAAGTTACCTTTTCCCAAAGTTGAGGATGTATCTCGTGTCACTCAATGTGAGATGAAAGAATAGTGGAATTGGTACCGGACTTGTTCACTCACACCTATCAAGTAAAGCTTATGGTAGAGCTCGGTGAGGATAGTGGCACAAAAATTTGATGCAAAATGTTAGCAAGAGTCAATAATGTTGAAAGAGATTCAAAAATTGCAAGAGAAACAACTAGACCAATAGCAATATGTGGCACGCTGGAAACACACACGTATTACCTGGATAGATAAATGGGGCCGTGCAACCAAGGAATGAGCTCAAAATGTGGAATCCACCAAAATGCTCGTGTTGCACAACTCAAGAGAGACGCTAGCACGATTGCTCAATAGGCGGATACGACACTTGTGCACAACCTATAAGATGCAAAATGGAGAAAGTTGCTATCCAAGTATGCTATATATGTATGGTTCCCGGTGTTTCCCACACAATGATCCAAAATGATCAGGTATGATAACATATGATATATTGTGATGCTATGGCTATTGCTTACCAGCTCTTTGCGCTCTTTCTTTGCTTAAAAGCTTATTCTCTTTCTTTTTTTTTATGTATGGCCACTATTGCACAATGCACAAACCAAGATAGCTATTGTGTATATGCGGGAACGATATTGCGACACAAGATATGATACCAATATGATATGGTATGTATGCAATGGATGGTGTAGATCACTAATGTGCACAAGTAGCGTGGCCCGGCAATACTCAAATGGCTAGTCTCGATAGGCAAGTGACGCAAAATGGGCTAGGGGTTAACAATGCAATTGCAAGGGGAATATACAATGGTGTCGTTGAGGTTACCGTCCTTTGCGATGATGAGTGGTGGTGTTCTTGATGTAGATACCAAGATGATGGAGACTCGTCCCTAAGTAGCCGAAACACCTTAGGAAACGGAAAAACCACAACTCAAAATCTCCAAAGGCACAAGTTAAATGGTGGTGGCGGAAAGCGGTGGTGGTTGCACTCGGCAATGCAGAAGTGGAATGATGGGTTATGCGAGTCAATGTTGTAGTTGCCGTCCCTAAGTAGCCGAAACACCTTAGGAGACACAACCCACAACTCAAATAAGCTCAAACAAAATTGGGTTAGGTTGCGGGAGTCGGTGGTGGCTATGCGGATGATATGGTGGGCAAGCCTATGCGGAAGTGGCGGTGGTGGTTGATGAAGAAGCAACCGTCCCTAAGTAGTCAAACACCTTAGGAGACTCTAATCACAACTCAAACAACCATGAGGAACAAAATTGGTTATGTTATGGAAGTCGGAGGTGGAGTATGCGGATGATATGGTGGAGGGCCTAGGCAAACTTGCTAAATTTTCAAAAATTTGATGGAGTCAAATTGTGTTGGTGGTATTTTTGTGGGAAGGGGATGTCAAGAGCTTCAAAACGAGCTAAAGAACGTCAAAATCGGAGTTCGGATGAATTAGTTACGGCCGAAACAAGAATCAGCCGAAGTCTGAAACTACAGGTTACGGACGTCCGGAAATGGTCGGACATTCGTAAATTCAGTTCGGGTTAGGGGTTTCGTCCGGAAAAGGTCGGACGTCCGGTCGTTCCAGGGGCTCCGGACGTCCGTAAAACTCCGGTCGTCCGGTGGGTCGGGGTCAACTCGAAAATTGAGATCCGGGACGCGATTTTGGGCGGAAATTGGTGATTTCAGAGTCAAAATTCGCGGGATTTTGTGGATGAAAGATGGGGAAACTTGGGGAAATGCTAGATCCACTCGAAACCAAGAAAATCCATGGATCAAAATCAACAAAACATCATCACACTAACAAATCACAAAAAAAATTGGGGCTATTTTTGGTGGGGATTTTCGAATTTGGGGAAGAACACAACAAAATCAAGCTAGAAAACACGGGGTCGGGGCTCCAAAACGTGATCAACCTTGCTCTGATCCAAGATGATGTAGGGCGGAACCCTATGTGGACGATCTTTCACGTTTGGAGTGGGATCCCTCGAAGAACACGATGAACACGGGGAAGAACGGAGAAAAATCACAAGGGAAACACTCAAGAACAAGTCCGATCACACATCCACTAGACAATCAAGCACACAAGATCCACAAGGTACATGAACAACAAAAGGAAAGATACAAGGTAAGGTTCATCTCCGAGAGGAGGTCTTGATGGTCTTCCCTTGAAGGGGTCTTGAATCCACTTGGGGGATCTTCTCCGAAGAGGACGTGAGCTCCGAGGAGAAGTAACCAAGTGGATGAGCAAGCCCCTCACACAAAATATGAGCTAAACCATTGCTTACCCTAGAAAGGTGGGGAAGAAAGAGTATATATAGTCTAGGGGGCGAAGGGGTACAAGGGCTGCGGCCCGAAACGAAGTCAACACACAGGCGTCGGACGTCCGGAGGTCACCGGTCGTCCGGAGGCTCGATAGGGTCCGGACGTCCGGAGGTCTTCGGTCGTCCATAGATTCGGTTCGGGTGCGCGTCGGCCGGACGTCCAGAGGCGGTCGGACGTCCGCTCATTTGGCTCGGGTGCGGGATCGCCGGTCGTCCGGTCGGCTTCGGTCGTCCGGTCCCTGGTACTTGTCGGACGTCCGGTGATCGTCGGTCGTCCGGCCGCTGGAGAGTGTCGGACGTCCGGAGGCTTCCGGTCGTCCGGCCGCTGGGGACTCCGCAGCTCCGTCTTTTTCCGTCTTCTCTTCCAGGCTTCCCTCACGGATGGTGTAGGTGTTCCTTGGCGCTTGCACTCCTCCTCGTCGTCCGTGAAGCTCCGGCCATACCTATGCATGCACACGAGTGGAGTGTCAAGTAGTATACCATCCTCGAAGGGGTCAAGCGAGCACGTGTAAAGGAGAAGATTCACCTTTATGTATGAGAAGTAGAGGTCGCACGTGTCACTTGCCAAACGGACTCTTGACATGGTGATGACCGTAGGATGCTCCGCATCAACAAGGTACATGAACAACAAAGGGAAATAAGATACATGGTAGAGTTCATCCCAAATCCTATGAAGGAGATGAGGGCTTGATGTATCCACTAGGGATCTTCTCCAATGGAGGCCTTGAACTCCAATGGAGTGTCTCTCTCAAGAGAAATCCCACAATGGGAATTACATGAGCTAGGCTCTAGTGTTTAGATCTATCCTTAGCTAAGTCTAAATGTAGGAGATGAAGGGGTACATATAGTCCTAGGCAAAGAGGGGGATAAGTGGGGGCGAAATGGTATAACAAGGGCAAAGCCCGCAGCATCACACAGGGGCCTCGTGCTGACGGTAAGTGGAGCCTGCAAGACGGGGTACCCAGAGAGACTGACGAAGGGGCCCGTCAAGACGGGGTCCGTGGAGGCCCGTGGACACTGGGGTCCCGTGGGCACAGTGACACGCCCCGGCGCACGGGGTTTTCAGGACCGCCAGCTCTAGGAGGCCCGTGGGCACGGGTCGGAGGGGCCTGCATGCACGGGGTCGCCTGGAGCTGCTGCCTTCTTCTTGGCGCTTCCTTCTCCGCTTCCAAAGCCTGCCTTGGATGGTGTAGTTGTTCTCTTGCGCTTGGACTCCTCCATGATGAATGTGTAGCTCCGCCACACCTAAGTATGCACACGAGAGAGGGGTCAAGTAGTATACCATCCTCGAAGGGTACAAGTGAACACGTGTAAAGGAGATGATTCACCTTTGTATGCATGAAGTAGATGTGGCACGTGTCACTTGCCAAATGGACTCTTGACATGGTGACGTCCATAAGATGTTCCGCATCACCTATTTATAGGCAAAGGCCCTGGGCCTCTTCCCAAATATTGAGCGGGAAGGGCGCCAACAATTGGCCATTTTGAAGGGGAACATCTGGTACACTTATCCTGACTAAAGTTGGTCCTCGCCTGTCAAAGGCTCGGTGGTGACGCCGCTTGGGCTCCACAATGACTTCCTTCCTGCCGTTCGCGGCCGGTCTTGGTCTTGTTGCGTGAAATGGATGCCTTTGCTTGATGCTCTCGCCTTCGCTTGCTCCCTTTGCACCAAAGAGGAAAGGAGGACATCGCTTGGGCTGGCGCCACTGGGCGCCTCTTGGTCGTCATGGCTTGCGTCATGGGCACCTCGTGAGGTACCCGCCTTGATCTTCTCCGCCTCCTCACGAGCCAGCTGACGAGGCCGCTACCGAGGAAGCTTCACATCGCCGCCCGCCTCATGAGGCTTGGCCCCTCGCGAGGGTCTTGAGCTTGTGTTGATGAAGATGGGCCGTGCGGGGCCTCCCCTTGAGCCACGCCGCAGGCCGCAGGCAGGCAAGTCTGGGGACCCCCGTTCCCAGAATGCCAACATCTCCCTCTCTGTGCCAGGGATCGAGGTGAGCACCGCCGCCTCGAGTCGCCGGAGCACACACGGCACAGGCCTCCCTTGCCCCTATTTGGCCTCGGTCTGGAACCGCAGTAGCCCACTGATGCATTACCCTCTCTCCTATGCTCTGTTTGCAGCAAGGGGCGACCCCGGCGATCATCTCCCGAAGCACCTCCGCCACGGGATCTCGTCGGCGGCGAACTGCGGCTCCCCTCCGTCCAACTCCGGCACCCCCCGAACACTGACTCAATGCTGAGTTCAGCGGTTCCCTCAGCTAGCCTTGCCATGCCCTGCATCGTCGCCGGTGAGCTCGCTGACCCCTCTGGTCGCGAGGTTGAAGATGACAGGCGGGCCCCACTTGTCATCCTCACCTCTCCCTCGCCTCTCTCTCTCTCTGACGCACGGGCCCCGCCCATCAGGTTTGAAAGCCTGGCGCGCGTGCACCGGCTCGCCTGGGCCTCCTCTCTCTGGGCCACTGCACTGTGGCCGTTCTGGCCCAGTAGCAAAGTACCATTTTCCTTTTTATTTTTTATGTCTGTTTTCTAAATATTCCACAGATCAAAATATTTGTCCAAATGAAATAATTCCAACTCCTATAATCTTCTAAAAATCCCACCTATTTAATGATGTGAGCTTCATTCAAATCCATCACATCTTTCTGTACTGTTCAAATCTAAATTCAAATTTAAGCATTTAAATCCCTCTTTGAAAATCCATTTCTCTATTTATATAGATCCAATTCCAAAACTGTCATGGGGTTGTCACGGCAGATGTCCTAGTGCAAGGACTTAGTCGTGGAGCCATCACAACGAGATTAGCTTAAAGGGGTTAAACGGGACAAAGGACACAGAGAGTTTATACTGGTTTGAGGTGGTATTGCTTATGTCTCGATTACTAGGGAGCGAATACGCTTGACCTAGCTGTCGATCTCTTGTTTTTTTCCTAACTCGCGGCCGGGTCGTCCCTTTATATACAGGTAGACGCCCGGTGGCTTACAGAGTCCCGACCGGCTCATAAACGTGTCCGGCCCGGTGACTTAATTACAATTGCCTTATAATACAAGTCATACACATATGGCGGTTTACACCTACATGCCTTAAGCCGCCTTTGGGCCTTGGGATCTTCATAAATCATCCTCATGAACCGCCATCTTCGATTACTTCATGGGCTTTGTCTTGTGAGTCACCATGGGTATAACCCGGCCCCTCCTGGGCGATTTAACTCAGTAGCTATATCCCCAACATTAGGCCCCAGGTTGTTTTGAACTTTGTTCACATCAATCTTCAACACTTAGAAAATTTCCTTCATTACCTTCGCGAAAACTTGTAACTCGCCATGACGTCATGCTCTGGGATCATGGTAACCCGCCGTGACGTCACCTGTCATTAATTTTACACAAAGCCAAAACCTTTAATGTATCTCCTCATTTTTAATGAATCTCCAAAAATCGAGGAGTCTGCACTGTCACATATCCGTTTTTGGCTTCCTCGATTCCCGCGCTTGTCACTTATCCATTTGCCTTATAAATAGGGCCGGGATCTCGTTCACCCCCCCCCCCCCCCCGTGCCTCTTCGTCTTGTCTTCCACCTTGAGACGCCCTTGTGCCTCCGCCATCGACCTTCGCCTTTGCTCCGACAACGGCCGCTGCATCAACCTGTTCGGACCAGATCTCATCCGCGCACCTCTGCCGCTCAACAGCCCTGGTTAGTTCTTCTTCTTCCTCTCTCATAGATCCGTTAGGGTTTCAACGAAGTTCATCGAAGGTCGTCCTTGTTCTTGGCTATAGGATTTTTGATTCGCACTTGGTACTCCTCCTACACCGCGGCAATCATAGCAATCCCTTTTACTATTAGAATATCTCCTTCATAGATGAAAATTGATCTGTACCCATGAACTGCTCGAGCACTGATACTTTTAGGTCTGAATATTTTTATATTTAACTTAAGTGCATTAGATCTGAAATTATAACATCAATCTGTGAAAACTGTTTTTCTGAACACTTAGCCATTTTGCTTCATCCGTAGATCTGCTCTTTCAACATTGGTATAGGCGGCTTAACACAAAAATAGTAACCCGCCAGGTATCATTAGGCCCCTTTTAAGCCGCCAATAGTTCTTTGGTAATCTTGTAATATCAAGCTCCGGCTTAATACCTAGTCGTGCTTCATTATTGTTTGTTGATGCGGAGCATCCTATGGACATCACCATGCCAAGAGTTTGTTTGGCAAGTGACGCGTGCGACATCTACTTCACTTACGCAAAGGTGAATCATCTCCTTTACACGTGCTCACTTGACCCCTTTCGAGGATGGTATACTACTTGACACTTCTCCTGCAGGCGCATAGGTATTGTCGGAGCTTCACGGATGTTGAGGAGGAGTGCAAGCACCAAGGAACAACTACACCATCCGCGAGGGAAGCCCGAAGCGACGGAAGAAGATGGAGCTACTTTGAAGCTACCGCGGACATCCGGGCCAAGGGCCGACATCCGGCACTGTGCAGCAGCCTAACAATTGCACCAACAGAAGGCCGAACAAGCTTCAGCTGCCGGACATCCGGCGTCAGCCCCTGACATCCGGCGCCTCACCAAAGCCCGGACATCCGGCTCCTCCACCGGAAATCTGGCGTCGACGACAGAATGCACCCGAAGTTTGGCCACTTCAGCCCGATCCGGCCAACCGCTCCGGACATCCGGCGTCTCACGAGCTCCTGACATCCGCCCCAGCCCGGACATCCGCACCTGCCTCACAGGTGAGACGGGCCGAGGCCCATGTATACCCTCCTCACTTACCCCTTCGTGGCTTAGACTATATATACTCCTCCCCCTCCTCCTAGTTAGGGTTAGCAAAGTGATAGCTCATTTGATAGAGAGCTTTGCTCCTTGTACCACTCTACTCTTGAGAGAGAGAGACTACTACTCCTTATGGAGGCCAAGACCTCCATCTAGGAGAAGATCCTGCGGGATATATCAAGACCCCCTCTTGGGCGGCCCCCTTCAAGACCTCCTCATGGAGATGAACTTTACCTTGTATTTTTCCCTTTGTTGTTCATGTACCTTGTTGATCTTGTGTGTTTGATGGTCTAGTGGATGTGTGATTGGATTTGTTCTTGAGTGTTTCCCCTTGTGATTTCTCTCCGTTCTTCCCCGTGTTCATCGTGTTCTTCGAGGAAACCCACTCCAATCGTGAAAGATTGTGAAAGCACAAGTGCTTCCTAGGTGGTTTTGGTAATTAATGTCAACATATCTCTTGTTGGACTAACACTTTTATCTAGTATGTTTCAGATAAGTTCAACAATGGAGTGGAATGGACTAAAGGATGTGGAAACTCCTTCAAGATGCTAAGGACAAAGGATTGGCTCAACCTTCAAGCTCAAGACTCTTCATTTTATATTTTAGTGATCCAAGATCACATTGAGTCTATAGGAAAAGCCAATACTATCAAGGAGGGATCAGGTGTTGCTTAATGAGTTTCTTGCTCCACAGTGCTTAGTGATATGCTCCAAAACCCTCAACTACTTTCCCACTTCCACACATATGACCTAAACCTAAAAGTCAAACTCTGGCCCCACCGATTCTTTCTATCCGGGCGCCACCGAAGTTGGATGTCTTAGCCACTGCCACAGACCCTAGGCAAATCGGTCTCACCGATAGGGATCTCGGTCTCACCGAGATGTGATTGTAATATCTCTGTTTATGTCCATTATCAAATCGGTCTCACCGATTTTGAGCAATCGGTACTACCGAGATTACAATGCAAACTCTCTGGTTAACTTATTACCAAAATCGGTCCCACCGAGTTTGAGTAATCGGTCCCACCGAGTTTGCCTGACCAACTCTCTGGTTAGCTAATTACCAAAATCGGTCTCACCGAGTTTGTGTAATCGGTCTCACCGAGATTATGTTATGCCCTAACCCTGACCATATCGGTCCTACCGAGTTGCATGTCGGTCCCACCGAAACCCCTAACGGTCACTAGGTTTACTAAATCGGCCCGACCTAGTTTGTTGATTCGGTCCCACCGAGTTTGGTAAATTGTGTGTAACGGTTAGATTTTGTGTGGAGGCTATATATACCCCTCCACCTCCTCTTCATTCGTGGAGAGAGCCATCAGAACAAACCTACACTTCCAGCATCCTATTTCTGAGAGAAAACCACCTACTCATGTGTTGAGACAAAGATATTCCATTCCTACCATATGAATCTTGATCTCTAGCCTTTCCCAAGTTGCTTTCCACTCAAACCTTCTTTCCACCAAATCCAAATCCTGTGAGAGAGAGTTGAGTGTTGGGGAGACTATCATTTGAAGCACAAGAGCAAGGAGTTAGTCATCAACACACCATTTGTTACTTCTTGGAGAGTGGTGTCTCCTAGATTGGCTAGGTGTCACTTGGGAGCCTCCGACAAGATTGTGGAGTTGAACCAAGGAGTTTGTAAGGGCAAGGAGATCGCCTACTTCGTGAAGATCTACCGCTAGTGAGGCAAGTCCTTCGTGGTCAATGGCCATGGTGGGATAGACAAGGTTGCTTCTTCATGGACCCTTCGTGGGTGGAGCCCTCCATGGACTCGCGCAACCGTTACCCTTCGTGGGTTGAAGTCTCCATCAACGTGGATGTACGATAGCACCACCTATCAGAATCACGCCAAAAACATACGTGTCTCCAATTGCGTTTGAATCCTCCAAAACCCTTCCCTTTACATTCTTGCAAGTTGCATGCTTTACATTCCGCTGCTCGTATACTCTTTGCATGCTTGCTTGTTATGTGTTATGAATGTTAAACTTGTGCCTAAACTCCACTTAAACCTAAAGAAGTTAAAAACTGCAACTTTGGTACTTAGTGTCTAATCACCCCCCCCCCCCTCTAGACACCTCTTCTCATGGTCCTACAAGTGGTATCAGAGCTTTGGTCTCTGTCGGTGTCAAAACCGTGGCGGATCTCGGGTAGGGGGTCCCGAACTGTGCGTCTAGGCGGATGGTAACAGGAGACAAGGGACACGATGTTTTTACCTGTGTTCGGGCCCTCTCGATGGAGGTAATACCCTACTCCTGCTTGATTAATATTGATGATATGGGTGGTACAAGAGTAGATCTACCACGAGATCAAGGAGGCTAAACCCTAGAAGCTAGCCTATGGTATGATTGTTGTTCGTCCTACGGACTAAAACCCTCCGGGTTATATAGACACCGGATAGGTTAGGGTTACACAGTCGGTTACAATGGTAGGAGATCTACATATCCAGACGCCAAG
This sequence comes from Aegilops bicornis, assembly GCA_021605145.1. Taxonomy (NCBI): domain Eukaryota; kingdom Viridiplantae; phylum Streptophyta; class Magnoliopsida; order Poales; family Poaceae; genus Aegilops; species Aegilops bicornis. Next base: position 262,839,995 of record CM038669.1, read on the forward strand.
CTTGCCTTCCACGCCAAGGAAAGTCCCAAATGGACACGGACGAAGTCTTCAATCTTGTATCTTCATAGTCTTGGAGTCTGGCCGTGACGATAGTCCGGCTATCCGGACACCCTAGTCCGGACTCCTCAGTAGCCCTCGAACCAGGCTTCAATGACGATGAGTCCGTCCGGCGCATATTGTGTTCGGCATTGCAAGGCGGGTTCCTCCTCCGAATACTTCATAGAAGGTTTTGAACACAAGGATAGTGTCCAGCTCTGCAAAACAAGTTCCACATAACACCGTAGAGAGAATATTTTTTGCACAGATCTGCTGACGTATTCCATGGCGTGACATCACACCACGGCCAGGCTTTTATATGAATCGTTTTTGCTGTTCCACCTCAGCGTGTTTAGCGAGGCGGTTTCCTTGGCACGTCTTATCAAAGCATAGATCATGCCCCTTATTCCGGGATTCTCATCAATACGGACGTAGGTAACCCAACCGTGCCCGTTGGCCTGCCTCCTCTATCAAAGGCGAGTCCTAATCGACCACAGGGGTGGGCTCTCGGTATTCAACCTCTTTAAAATGAGACCAAGGCCCTCTTCTTTTGTACCCTCCATCGAAGTTCGCCTCATGCTTGAGTTCCAACACCCAAAGCTTCAGATTCAGCGCCGGACCTTCGACGATGTCCGGATCCGACCAAGACGGCCGATGGATGTCTTCCTCCGTCACAGAAGAAGATGTGCTAAAGGCTGCGTGACACGGTATCTAACCGGGCGAGATCTCAGATAGGCTGCCCGCCTGTGGCAGGTCATTCCCACTCTGAGCCCGGCGAGAACGTGGTGTTCATGTCCCACTTCCTTCGGGGTTTAGGCTTCCGACGGATCCCTTTGTGCGGGGCTCATGTTTTATTATGGGCTTGATTTCCATGACTTGAATCCGAGTCCATCCTCCATATCTCGTCATTCATTGTCGTATGTGAGGCCTTCCTCCATATTACCCCCCACTTTGGATTGTGGCTCAAGACCTTCAAGGTGGAGCCAAAGATGATCGAGGGCAACAAGCAGAAAGTGCGGAGGGGCGGTCATAAGAAAATGTGGCCGATGCTGCGTGGCCCGAGGGCTCTTTTCAAGAGGAGCTTGGTTTGTGGCAACGGAGTGGTTTTATATCACCGCCCTGGGGGCACAAAATGGGCGGCGCTCCGCCTTCCGCCAGTCCACCACAGCGGCTGGCATCATGGGTCAACAAGGGCTCGACTGGGGGCCGTCCAAGGACGTTCCCTTGCTTTGCAGGCCGTATTCGAGATCTCCGGAAAGAGGAATCAATCTGTCGCATGATGGCGCAGGTTATGGTGATCCGCGCCTTCAGCCCGCAAACGCCGCCTTCGCTTTGGGAAATTCAATCCGAGGGACCACAAGCTCTCCAAAATTTTATGGGCACGACGCCTGTGGAGATGTATAAACCGTTCTTCGGATCACAAGAGAAGTGTCCGGACTTGACCGAGGATGCAGGACTAAGCTACAATCGCCAGATACTCAAGTAAGTAGTCCCAGAATCCTGGACAAGCTGTTCATTCATTTATTTTATATACATGCCCTTTAAAGGAGCCGTTTGTTGAACAGAGTGGATAGCCAAGGCAAAGTTAATAAGGTGTCCGCTCCCTCCCAGAGACCATATTTGGATCCCATGTCGACCAAGATGTTGAAGGTCGCGCTTTTGAAGAAGGCGAAGGGGGAGCGGGAAGCAACTGCCTCTACGAAGGAGGCCATCAAGGAAGGAGGGATTAAGAGTCCCACCTTCCGAGGAGAGAAGAGGACCGCTTCAGAAGATCCAGAGGTCAAGGCCTCAAAGAGGGGAAAGGAATCTTCGGTAAAGAGTCCGTACCGGGAAGTAACCCAGCCGCATTATTTCCCCAAGGGATCAGCCCTCCAAATGAGCCGTAAGTAAAAAGAAGGGGTCTTGTAAATAAGGAACATCCCTGTATTTATTCATGAAGATAACCGAAATTGTACCTTGTCGTTCGGACCTCAGCCCTTCTTAGCAGAGCTCGTCTTTGGGGGATCTTCTTCCGGCGATGATGGAGAGCGAAACGCCTCCACCTGTTGCACCCTCATGTGAAGCGGTCGACCCGAGGTGTCGTCGCGGAGGGTTCCCCCAAGTCCGGCGGGGCCGGAAGGTCCGGCGCCAAGTGGTGTGCGGTCGGAAGAGCTGAAGGATCTGCTCGGGCGGCGGTTATTTCGAAGGATCACCGTGCTCTAATGGGTAAGGTGATTGAAAGAATTGCGTCCGCGGAGAGCGGATTGCATGAAGCCGTCAGAAGCTTACTGACGGGGTTTGAGGAACGCAAAAATGATGTACCTTCTGACAGATATGCAAATAAAATGCGCCCTGTATAGATAGTAGCCCTCGAGACTCGGTATGTTGTCAAAATTGACAACGTGCCGAGGATCAAATTCTCGATTATAACATATCGCCGCTCCTAAACAGGTGGAAGGGCGTCCGGAGGCCAGCCGGATGATGAATATGCCGAACTAAAGCGGCGACTTGACGAGGCGGATGCGGACACATGTTGGTCAATAAACGGTTTGACGAGTCACAAGGTATGCGACTTCTATGCGGACACACAGTAAGGGCTTGACGCCCATGTCTTACTATTCGTATGCTTGATCGAGATGGTGCTTTAGCCGTGGAGGGCTAGCAGGCGGAACTTCGCCCGAGCAAAGAAGAGCAAGCCGTGGTCGAATGCGGCTGCTTTAAAAGGCGGCGAAGAGCTAGAAGTTTAACGGGCTGCTCACTTTGCCAAACAAAGAGGAAATGGCCAATATGGCCAAAAGTTAAGGAATACTACCGATCGCTGCGAGGTTCTTGAAAAAGAACGTCAAAGCGGAACAAGAGGGCCTAAAAGGCCGCCTTGAATCCAAGAATGCCCAATCGGCTTTGAGAGCTGCCAAGGAGGAGCTGAGTCGAGCCGGGGCAATTGCGGCCGGAAAACCGTTTCACGAGGAGGAAATATACAGATCCAAATTATGCTCGATTGGATAAGTTGTGGAGTTCAGAAGATGCTTATCTGGACTTGGCGAAGGCCATGGACGCCGTTGAGCACTTCCGGGCGAGAAGGGGCTGAAGGAAGAGCTATATTGGTCGCAATTCCATAGTCCGGAGCGTCCTCTGCCGACCGGTCGGTTGGCGAATGGGCCGAGCTGAATCGGTTGTCCGAATTTGCCATGAAGCATGTCTTGACTCACTTGTGGTCGGGCGGACCCCACCAAGAGCTATTTTGGTTTAGTGCAGCAGTTCCTTGGTGCGGTACTGCCAGACGACGCAATGAAGCAATCAGCGTGTATTGAGGAGCGCGGATGGCTCTTGCCCGTGTCAAGACATACCGGGCGTAGATGAAGGCCACCGACGTTGCATCCCAAGACTTCGGACAGAAGCCGAGTACCGCCGAGCACTACTTTGAAGAAGTTCCTCACGGCGCTTCGTTTAATAGAGACGCAAGGCTCGAAGGATATTATGTTTAAATGACATGTATGATTTGTGAAAACAATGTTTCAATATAATATAAGAGCTTTTTATACTTGTGCGTTCAAGTAGTAAACTACTCCCTGTGTGGCCGTTTATGTATATGTGTATATAACCTGAAAGATGGCAGTCCTTGGCTTCAGCCCCCACGCACATAGTGCGGGGGTGTTTGCAAAGAAAGCGCTTTTTCACACTTAATCCAACGTCTTGGTCCTGTTAAGGAGGTGATAGCATGGCAAACCAGGCAACCGGACTATAATGCTTTATCACTTTCACTTAGCCATAGGAGTTCGAGGTGGGGCTACTATATAGTTCTCGGGGCACCGCACTCTCCCGAATTCGGTGCGTATGTGCTGACCGAAAACCGGTCCTTCGTTAATGCGGAGGAATCCTAAACATTCTGTGAGTCATCGAGTGACCAGTCTCGCTATATCATGACAGTCGGTTTCGGCTTTCTCTCGAGGTGCTCGCTTACCGAACCGGGCACAATCGCAGAGTTCTCCTGGTGCCACGTTAGCCGTGAAAACGGAACGTAAGGCAGCAAAACACGTGAGCCGCAACCCAACATTTGACCAAAGAGATGATTCGGAGCTGATGCATATAAGGCATAATCTCGAGACGCCGAATACTCCCTAAGGTATTCGGTCTTTATGAAAATGGGCAGAATAATGCCCTAAGCCTCGATGTCCGTGTACGCGCAAAAAATTGGTGCGGCCAATGCCAAAACGCCAGCCTCCTCCTCGGTTATAGTAAGGAACCAGGGGATGTATATCAACAAGAGATGAAAAAAAGGTTTACGCAGGGTCTTAATCTGAAAAGAATCCTTGCAACGGGTCCCTCATCGCACGTCTGCGCATGTGTCTCCATTGTGCTGTATCTTGGACGGGTGTAGCACGTTGTTCATCTGTAAAAGAGAGGAACTTAGTTTAAAAGAAAAAGGATCGTGCGAAAGATGTAATTAACATTAGATAAGCAGAGTATGGTTCAAAGAAGTGAATAAAGTTGAGCTTTATTGTCTCTTGTTATACATGCATGCGGCCCCTCGTATGGGGGTGTGCCGCTAGTAGGCGCCGGACTCGTCTAGCCGTGTCCGGGGTTTGAATGATCAATTCAAGTTCTTTGCCTAGGAGAGCCGGATAGCTGTGGGGCTGTCAAGGCAGTCTCCATTTCTTGCAAGCTCGAGTAACACTTAATACTTCCTTTTAACGAGATGATGCCGCGTGGACCAGGCATTTTAAGTGTTAGAGATGCATAATGCGGTATGCGTTAAAGCAGCGAAAAGCTTAGCATCCCAATAGTGCTTGATGGCTACTTTTAAACGGGGCGATGTGGAAGAGTAACCTTTCATGACGGAAGTTGTCGGATGAACCGAACACAACTTCTAGCGGTATGGAGCCCATTACAATGCGCATATGGGCTCGGCATTACTCCTTTAAAGGAGGTGTTGCTACGGGCGAATTTTGGTTGGGTTTATCCCCATCCTGCGGATTGTGTCTGATATATCAGGTTTATGTCATCGCCGCCATCCATGAGGACTCGTGTAAATTGGAATCCGTCGATTATAGGATCCAATATCGGCGATCCATCCTGCGTTCTGGATATTTTCGGAATAGTCACGATGGTCGAAGGTGATTGGTTTTGACAACCATTAAGCGGCGCGCTTTTAGTGGGCACCGCTCTGTTTTTCCCTTTGATCACGTGAAGTGAGTTTACTATTTTAACCTCTTATGGGAAAGTCTTTTGTTTTCCGGACTCGCTTGTGGTGCTCTGCCGTCATCTTCACTTGGTGTATCGATTCCCTTGTGTTCGGGCGCTCATCACGGACTGTTTGAAGACCCAACAATTTCGTGGGTATGGTTAGCAGACCTCCTGTGAGTACTGTGGATTTGACATATCTTGTCCAGGATTTTGTTGAAGTTGGATAGCTCATCGCTATTGTCCGTGAGGGGCAGTTTTTTGTTGTTGAATCCGGCGTTGACTGTCGTGCTCTTTGGATTGTTCCTTTTAATCCGGCGCTGGTCCTTGTTGCGCCGTGGTTTCCCATTTCCATCCCTGATTTCGGATGTACTTGGGTCATTGGTCTTGCATCTTCTTGAGCCAGCTATCCTCTCCGCGCATAAAAGCGGGTCATGAGGCTTGTTAATGCGGCCATTGTTCTTGGCTTTTCTTGGCCTAGGTGTCTGGCGAGGCATTCGTCTCGGACGTTGTGCTTGAAAGCTGCTAAGGCTTCGGCGTCCGGTCTGTCGACTATTTGGTTCTTTTTAGTAAGGAACCTGTTCCAATTTTCGGCTGACTCTCCTGCTGTTGAGTTATGTGACTTAGATCGCTCCCAGATCCTGAGGGCGGACATAAGTCCTCTAAAATTTGCTCAAATGCATCCTCGAGCTCTTCCCAGCTTCCAATGGTATTTTCGGGAGGCTCTTAAGCCAATGCCGAGCTGGCCCTTTGAGTTTAAGGGTAAGTATTTTATGGCGTGGAGATCATCTCCTCTAGCCATGTGTATGTGGAGGATGTAATCCTCAATCCAGACTCTGTGGTCCGTTGTTCCGTCGTATGCCTCTATGTTTATGGGTTTGAATCACTGCTGGAAATTCATGATCCGGCACCTCATCAGTGAAACATAGGGGTGTCTTGGCGCCCTATATTTGGGTGTGCCGTGATCTTGAATTTTGGCGTATTGCATTGCTTTGACGAGCATGCTTTCTTGGCCCATAGATGGACCTAAGCTGGGCCATCCTTTTGATGTGAATCCTTATGCGGATCGCATATTGGCTTGTGTGCGGCACCATTAGCGCTCTCTTTTGCCGTGAGGTCGCCCATTCGACCGGTGGCCTTCTTGCTTTTTAACTGTGGGGGCTCTAAGGCCTCCTCGTCGAATTCAGGCAGTAGCTTTCTCTTCCGGTAGCTCTTTGTTGGCGTCGCCGTGCCAGATTTGTTCTGCGGTGCTGAATACTTTGCTCCATCTAATCTGAGTGCATCTTTCGCTGTTTTGAGCTTCCGCTTCGCTTTTAGCTACGCCGCAAATGGCAGCGAGCCTTTTCTGGAGGTCATTTTGCTCCAATAGTTTGTCCGGCGTCAGATCGTCCGGACTGTTGTCTTCGCCGGGGATAGATTGTTTATCCAAGTTGTCTTGTTCGGACGATTGCTCGATAGCTTGTTCGTTGTCCACCGGTTCGCCTTGCTCTATGGCTGGGTCTTTGTTGAGGCGGGATTTTGTTCGGCATTACGCTTGCCGCTTTTGACTGCTTTTCGAGGATTTATCCTTCGTAGCGTCCGTTGTTCCTCGTCTTCATTTCCTTTAGGTGTATCCACCATGTATACATCATGAGATGAGGTGGTTGTCCAAAGATCCTAGAGGTCTTTGGCTCATTGTTGTCTCCTACATCGCCGTCCATACCGTCGATGTCTTGAGTCGTAAATTGAGCACGTTGTAAGCTTTCGATGTTGGCTACTGAAAGTGGGCGGTGGGTGGGCGTTGAATTTCTTCGTCGTCGCATCCCCACCTTCCTGACCGTAGTCCGCCAGGGCTCTTCGGATAAAGAGAGATTTTATTGAATTCAGGATGTCGCCAAAGGGCGAGTCTTTGAAAAGATGTCCGCGCAGTGAACTCCATGACCGGCACCCAATCGGATTCGATTGGCGGTATGCTGGAGGGTTCGGAGTCCAGAGAGGAGTCCGGCACCACGAGTCGAGGTCTTCGTGAACGGACAGGGGATGGAGTTCGGCTCGATCATCGAGAGATTGTAGCCCCAGGCGGTGTCCAACCACTCGTCCTCGATCGGGAATCCGCCTCCAGTTAAGGGTCGGAGCGGATATCGTGCGGCCCCGGGCACATGTCATTGCAGAGCGAGATCATGCCCATCGAGACGGTGCGGCACGCTTGGCTGCGGCTCGAATCCGTCGAAGATCAAGTCTCCACGGATATCGACCGTATAGTTCAAACTTCCAAACCTGACCTGACGGCCAGGGGCGTAGCTTTCGATCTGCTCGGATGGCCAAGCGAATGGGCCCGATGCAAAAGCTGCCGAACACGAAGATCTGTCCGGGAGAAAAGTCTCACCTGGACCGCCGTCGTTATTGATGATCGAAGGAGCCATCGGGCTCATATCGGTGACGACAGGAGGAACTCTCAATGAAAGCACCAATGTCGATGTCAAACCGGAGGATCTCGGGTAGGGGGTCCCGAATCTGTGCGTCTAGGCGGATGGTAACAGGAGACAAAGGGACACGATGTTTTACCCAGTTCGGGCCCTCTCGATGGAGGTAATACCCTACTCCTGCTTGATTAATATTGATGATATGGGTAGTACAAGAGTAGATCTACCACGAGATCAAGGAGGCTAAACCCTAGAAGCTAGCCTATGGTATGATTGTTGTTCGTCCTATGGACTAAAACCCTCCGGTTTGTATAGACACCGGATAGGTTAGGGTTACACAGAGACGGTTACAATGGTAGGAGATCTACATATCCGTATCGCCAAGCTTGCCTTCCACGCCAAGGAAAGTCCCATCCGGACACGGGACGAAGTCTTCAATCTTGTATCTTCATAGTCTTGGAGTCCGGCCGTGACGATATTCCGGCTATCCAGACACCCCCTAGTCCGGGACTCCCTCAGTCTCCATTGCCTTAGTTTAATCACCATTGGAGGAAGATGGATGAGTCTACTTTGGGGAGTCTTAGACATAGAGTGCCTCTCTACGACTTGATCCACCACATGACGATGTTGAACATGGATACTATGATGAGGATGATGATAGTGACTTCGATCTTGACGATGCAATGAGACATTTTAGTCTTATGGCAAATCTTCGGGGATATGTGTCGGGGAGGAAAGGAATGGGTTCTTGACAAAGGATGTACCGATCACATGACCAGAGATAAAGACATGTTTCGTGAGCTTGCTAAAATGATAGTCCTCGAAAGTATGTCACTTTCGGTGACAACTCAAAGGGTAAGGTGGTTGGCCTTTAAGGTGGCCATCTCACATGATAGCTCCATTCAGAATGTTATGCTCGTTGAATCTCTTGGTTACAACTTACTTTCAGTATCTAGACTTGCTGATTTTGGTCTCAATGTTCTATTTACTGAAGTAGATTGCCAAGTGTTCCGTCGAGACAATCATAAAATGGTCTTTACCGGTATACGTAGAGGTGATCTTTACATTGTTGATTTCTCTAAAAAGGCACAACCTAAAACTTGCTTCATTGCTAAATCCTCAAAAGGTTGGTTATGGCATAGACGACTAGGTCACGTTGGCATGAGAAACCTTGACAAGCTTATTAAAGGGAATCATATCCTTGGTGTTAACGATGTCATATTTGATAAGGATAGACTTTGCAGTGCTTGTCAAGCAGTGCAAACAGGAGTTGGAGGAAGGCATCCGTGAAGAACATCATGACCACAAGGAGGCCACTCGAGCTACTTCACATGGATCTCTTTAGTCCCAACGCCTACAAGAGTCTCGGTGGAAATTCTTTTGGTCTAGTTATAGTTGATGATTTTTCAAGATTTACGTGGGTATTCTTTTCTCGATGATAAATTGCAGGTCAGTAAGATCTTCAAAAACTTCGCCAGAAGGCCCAAAATCAATTTGAAGTGAAGATCAAGAAGGTTCGCGAAATGACAACGTAAACGGAGTTCAAGAACGCATAAATGTGGACACCCTTCGTGATGAAGAAGTAATTTCACACGAAGTTCTCGACACGTACACACCTCAACAAAATGGAGTTGTTGAGAGGAAGAACCTAACAGCTCATCAAAATGGCGAGAGAACGATGCTTGATGAGTACAAGACGTCAAGCATTTTTGGGCAAAGCGGTTGACACAGCTTGTCATGCATCACATCGGTTGTATCTTGACAAGCTTCTCGGCATGACGTCAGATGAGCTCCTCACCGGTAACCAACCCCAAGTTGGATACTTTCGAGTATTTGGCTCAAAGTGCTACATTCTTGATAAGCATCGTCGTTCAAAATTTGCTCCTAAGTCTCATGAAGGTTTCCTACTAGGTTATGGCTCAAACTCTCACACATACCGTGTCTACAACAATTTCACCCGAAAGGTTGAAGAGACGGTAGATGTGAAGTTTGATGAATCTAACAGCTCACAAGTAGAGCAATTTCCAATTGATGTAGGAGACAAAGATCCTTCGGAAGCAATCCAAGACTTGTCTATTGGCAAGATCCGTCCAACGGAGGTGAAGGAGAGTACCTCGTCCGTCCAAGTGGAAGCTTCTACTTCACGACAAGGTGAACCAAGAGTTGATATGGAAGCATCCACGAGTGGGACACACCAAGATGAAGAAAGCGAGGAAGTGCATCTAGATGAACGCCAACAACCTCCTTCTCCACCACGACAAAGAGAACGACAACGCCAACAATGAAGAAGGCCAAGAAGAAGAACAAGATGAAGAAGAAGTTCAACCAAGAACCAAGCAAAAGCTTTCACGAGTTCGAGCAAGAATTGCTAAAGACCATCCCGTCGAGCAAATCTACAATGATATTCAAACCGGGAGAATCACTCGCTCTAAAACTCGTTTAGCTACCTTTTGTTAAAACTATTCTTTCATCTCTAGCATTGAACCTATGAAGGTCGAAGAAGCATTGGAAGATCCGGATTGGATAAATGCTATGCATGAAGAGCTACACAACTTTGAAAGAAACCAAGTTTGGACATTGGTTGAGAAGCCCGACAACAACCACAACATCATCGGTACCAAATGGGTGTTTACGCAACAAGCAAGATGAAGATGGACAAGTAGTTCGCAACAAAGCACGTCTAAATCAGCCCAAGGCTACACACAAGTCGAAGGTATGGACTATGGTGAGACTTATGCTCCGTTGCTAGACTTGAGTCCATTCGTATCTTACTTGCCTATGCTAATCACCATGATATCACCTTGTACCAAATGGACATTAAAAGTGCTTTTCTAAATGGTGAAATAGAGGAGGAAGTTTATGTTAAACAACCTCCCGGCTTTGTCAATCCTAAGAAACCAAATCATGTTTACAAACTTAACAAAGCCCTTTATGGTCTTAAACAAGCTCCTAGAGCGTGGTATAATTGCATGACCAAGTTCCTTATTGAAAAAGGCTTTGAAATTGGGAAAATTGATTCCACACTTTTTACTAAAAGGATTAATGGAGAACTATTTGTATGCCAAATTTATGTTGATGATATCATATTTGGATCAACTAACCCTCATTTTAGTGAAAAGTTTGGAAAGCTAATGTCGGAGAAGTTTGAGATGTCAATGATGAGTGAGCTCAAGTTCTTTCTTGGGTGGCAAATCAAGCAAACTAAATAAGGTACTTTTGTCTCTCAAACGAAGTACACTAAGGACTTATTCAAGAAGTTCAATATGCAAGAGTGCAAAGGTATGTCTACACCCATGCCTACTAGTGGACATCTTGACTTGACCAAAGATGGTGAACCGGTTGATCAAAAGGTTTATCGCTCTATGATTGGATCATTGTTATATCTATGTGCTTCACGTCCCGATATTATGCTAAGTGTGTGCATGTGTGCACGATATCAAGCTGCTCCTAAAGAATGTCATCTTAAGGCCGTAAAAGGATAGTGAGATACTTAATTCATACACCAAATTTTGGCATTTGGTATCCTAAGAGGCCTCTTTCGATCTTGTTGGCTACTACGACTCGGACTATGCCGGAGACAAGGTTGATAGAAAGTCCACTTCGGTACTTGTCAATTTCTTGGTAGATCTCTTGTGTCTTGGTCCTCCAAGAAACAAAACTGATATCCTTATCTACCGCCAAGGCGAGTACATTACCATTGGTTCATGTTGTGCTCAATTACTTTGGATGACCCAAACTCTTAAAGATTATGGGATATATGTGAAACATGTTCCATTGCTTTGTGACAATGAAAGTGCTATCAAAATTGGTCATAATCCGTAAAACATTCTCGAACTAAGCATATTGAAGTTCGTCATCATTTCATTCGAGATCATGTTGCTAAGGGTGACATTAATCTTAAGCACTAATCCGAAAAGCAATTAGCAGATATATTCACTAAACCTCTTGATGAGAAAGTGTTTTGCAGGTTGAGAGGAGAATTGAACATCATTGATGCTTCAAACTTGGAGTAGAAACTCCATTGGATACATGCAAGACTTGAGCTTATGACTAATCCATGATATCTCTCCTAAGATGAAAATCTTATGTCTTGGATATATTACGTCTTGCATGTTATCTAACCCATGTAGGTACTTGGTTGAATCAAATTCCATGAGATTGTAATCTACTCACATCTTGAGCAATCTCTACATCACCAAGTCTTTTTACACTATGGTGGTTGAAGAAAAGGAAGACGGAATCATTCAAACATATCCTTTGACAAATTCTATGTTTGAGTTTCATGTTTGTCATACACAAGTGCTCTTCCTTGGAAGAACTAACCCATGTAGGTAGATGGACTCACATTCCAAGTGGTGCTCCTAACTCATGATGAGCTACATCAACCTTGAGCAACCCACACAAGGTCAACTACATGGTCAACACCACCAACCAAGGTATGTTATTCCATCTTAGAGAAGCTTTACTCCAAGTCATGAGCTAAAGCAACTCGACAAGATGTGAATACATCAAGATGCTTAAGCGAAAAATGGCAACCCCATTTTGAGCTTAAGCGATGAGTATGACCTATGATCAAGTGATCTCACTTGACTCCTACGTCAATATACTCTAACATAGGTGACATTGTCGCCGACCATCTCTAGATGAAGTTCTCTTGTGTTCTTTTCTGTGTTTTTGCATTTGTCTCATGCATATTTGTTTCCCCTTTCAAAAAAACTTCATCTAGATTTCTTTCATTTCTTTCAGTTTGCTCTGCATTGTCTGCATCCAATTCATTGCATATCATTTAGAAAGTTCCTTGCAAATCTTTGTGAGATCTTACTAGTCTAGTGAGCTGAGGTGACAAGTGTTTTCTCTGCCGATTTGTTGTCTTTGGTCCAACCGAATCCTTTCGGTACAACCGAAGCATACCACTCGGTGCCACCGATTTCACAACAGGAAAAACAGTTTGCCACTTGTTCTGTGTTTCTTCTGATCCCGCTCCACTCAATGAATCTTGTCCTCTACAAGCATCACATTTTTATTAAAAGCTTTGTGCTGTGACTCAAGGATCAAACCCTTCTTGGAAATTGATGTCAAAGGGGGAGAGAGAGATCACATCAAAGCTCATCACTTAGAGAGATCACATCAGAGAGAGAGAGTATCACCTCCTCAAGAGGAGAAAGAGATCTCCGTGGGGAGAGAATACTTTCGGGTAGAAAGTATTTCTCAAGGATCCCAGATGCTTGGTGTTCAAGAGGAGAGATGACACATGTCTTCTTGAGGGGAAAGACATGTTCATATGTGCTTATGCTTATTTGCATTTGCTCTGTTCATTTATATCTTTCAGCTCTGACTTTCTGTTCCCTATCTTCTCCCAAAGATCCCATGCTAGATTCAGGGGAGCAAGACATCTAAGGGAAAGAAATCATTTAAAATTCATTGGATATCTTTACTCTTGGGGACATGTCTAATCCAATGTGGTACTTAGTACTCACTCTCTACATGTCATCCCAGTCTTGGTATTCTTGTGGTCTCTTACATTTGCTCGGCTAGTAGATGTACCTGTGTTATCTAACCTTGTTTACGCAGATTCATTCCATCCTAAGCCAACTCAAGACTACAAGGTAAGTATATGCATCACATTCATGTGTATGAGGAATTCTTGCTGATGTACATACTGTTTGCAAGAAGGACTCATGGGCATGAAGGTATCTTCTTTAATATTCTTTGCTCTGATGCATATGGCCAAGATACATGTAACACATTGCCTACTCTATCAAGGTTACGCTCTCACATGCTTCTATATTCCATATTCACATGATTGCATACATGTAAGGGGAGCCTATGCTTGTTACATGTCTTTCCAAAGCTTTACTTGCTATTCTTTATATCTTTATCTAAAAGCTTTGATGTATGTTGTCATCAATTACCAAAAAGGGGGAGATTCAAAGCACAAGTGCTCCCTAGGTGGTTTTGGTAATTAATGTCAACATATCTCTTGTTGGACTAACACTTTTATCTAGTATGTTTCAGATAAGTTCAACAATGGAGTGGCATGGACTGAAGGATGTGGGAACTCCTTCAAGATGCTAAGGACAAAGGATTGGCTCAAGCTTCAAGATCAAGACTCTTCATTTTATATTTTAGTGATCCAAGATCACATTGAGTCTATAGGAAAAGCCAATACTATCAAGGAGGGATGAGGTGTTCCTTAATGAGTTTCTTGCTCCACAGTGCTTAGTGATATGCGCACCTCTGCCGCTCAACAGCCCTGGTTAGTTCTTCTTCTTCCTCTCTCATAGATCCGTTAGGGTTTCACCGAAGTACATCGAAGGTCGTCCTTGTTCTTGGCTATAGGATTTTTGATTCACACTTGGTACTCCTCCTACACCGCGGCAATCATAGCAATCCCTTTTACTATTAGAATATCTCCTTCATAGATGAAAATCAATCTGTACCCATGAACTGCTCGAGCACTGATACTTTTAGGTCTGAATATTTTCGTATTTAACTGAAGTGCATTAGATCTGAAATTATAGCATCAATCTGTGAAAACTGTTTTTCTGAACACTTAGCCATTTTGCTTCATCCGTAGATCTGCTCTTTCAACATTTGTATAGGCGGCTTAACTAAAAAGTAGTAACACGCCAGGTATCATTAGGCCCCTTTTAAGCCGCCAATAGTTCTTTGGTAATCTTATAATATTAAGCTCCGGCTTAATACCTATCCGTGCTTCATTATTGTTTGTTGATGCGGAGCATCCTATGGACATCACCATATAAAGAGTTCGTTTGGCAAGTGACGCGTGCGACATCTACTTCACATACGCAAAGGTGAATCATCTCCTTTACATGTGCTCACTTGACCCCTTCGAGGATGGTATACTACTTGACACTTCTCCCGTGTGCGTGCATAGGTATTGTCGGAGCTTCACGGATGTTGAGGAGGAGTGCAAGCACCAAGGAACAACTACACCATCCGCGAGGGAAGCCTGGAAGCGACGACGGAAGAAGATGGAGCTCTTGAAGCTGACGGCCGGACATCCGGGCCAAGGCGGACATCCGGCGCTGTCTGACCGCTGCACAACAGAAGGCCGAACAAGCTGCCGGACATCCGGCGTCAGCCCCGGACATCCGGCGCCTCACCAAAGCCCGGACATCCGGCGCCTCCCCCGGAAATCCGGCGTCGACGACAGAATGCACCCGAAGTTTGGCCACTTCAGCCCGGACATCCGGCCAACCGCTCCGGACATCCGCCGTCTCACGAGAGCCCGGACATCCGGCCCCCAGCCCGGACATCCGGCACCTGCCTGCGTGCAGAGACGGGCCAGAGGCCCATGTATCCCTTTCCCCACTTACCCCTTCGTGGCTTGGACTATAAATACTCCTTCCCCTTCCTCTAGTTAGGGTTAGCAAAGTGATAGCTCATTTGATAGAGAGCTTTGCTCCTTGTACCACTCTACTCTTGAGAGAGAGAGAGAGAGAGACTACTACTCCTTATGGAGGCCAAGACCTCCATCTAGGAGAAGATCCCATGAGGATATATCATCAAGACCCCCTCTTGGGCGGCCCCCTTCAAGACCTCCTCATGGAGATGAACTTTACCTTGTATCTTTCCCTTTGTTGTTCATGTACCTTGTAGATCTTGTGTGTTTGATGGTCTAGTGGATGTGTGATTCGATTTTTTCTTGAGTGTTTCCACTTGTGATTTCTCTCCGTTCTTCCCCGTGTTCATCGTGTTCTTCGAGGAAACCCACTCCAATCGTGAAAGATTGTGAAAGCACAAGTGCTCCCTAGGTGGTTTTGGTAATTAATGTCAACATATCTCTTGTTGGACTAACACTTTTATCTAGTATGTTTCAGATAAGTTCAACAATGGAGTGGCATGGACTAAAGGATGTGGGAACTCCTTCAAGATGCTAAGGACAAAGGATTGGCTCAACCTTCAAGCTCAAGACTCTTCATTTTATATTTCAAAGGATCCAAGATCACATTGAGTCTATAGGAAAAGCCAATACTATCAAGGAGGGATCAGGTGTTGCTTAATGAGTTTCTTGCTCCACGATTGCTTAGTGATATGCTCCAAAACCCTCAACTACTTTCCCACTTCCACACATATGACCTAAACCTAAAAGTCAAACTCGGCCCCACCGATTCTTTCTATCCGGCGCCACCGAGTTCAGATGTCTTAGCCACTGCCACAGACCCTAGGCAAATCGGTCTCACCGATAGGGATCTCGGTCTCACCGAGATGTGATTGTAATATCTCTGTGTATGTCCATTATCAAATCGGTCTCACCGAGTTTGAGCAATCGGTACTACCGAGATTACAATGCAAACTCTCTGGTTAACTTATTACAAAAATCGGTCCCACCGAGTTTGAGTAATTGGTCCCACCGAGTTTGCCTGACCAACTCACTGGTTAGCTAATTACCAAAATCGGTCTCACCGAGTTTGTGTAATCGGTCTCACCGAGATTACGTTATGCCCTAACCCTAACCATATCGGTCCTACCGAGTTGCATGTCGGTCCCACCGAAACCCCTAACGGTCAATAGGTTTACTAAATCGGTCCGACCGAGTTTGTTGATTCGGTCCCACCGAGTTTGGTAAATTGTGTGTAACGGTTATATTTTGTGTGGAGGCTATATATACACCTCCACCTCCTCTTCATTCGTGGAGAGAGCCATCAGAACAAACCTACACTTCCAGCATCCTATTTGTTACTTCTTGGAGAGTGGTGTCTCCTAGATTGGCTAGGTGTCACTTGGGAGCCTCCGACAAGATTGTGGAGTTGAACCAAGGAGTTTGTAAGGGTAAGGAGATCGCCTGCCCATTGAAGATCTGCCGCTAGTGAGGCAAGTCCTTCGTGGGTGACGGCCATGGTGGGATAGACAAGGTTGCTTCTTCGCGGACCCTTCGTGGGTGGAGCCCTCCGTGGACTCGCACAACCGTTACCCTTCATGGGTTGAAGTCTCCATCAACGTGGATGTACGATAGCACCACCTATCGGAATCACGCCAAAAATATCCGTGTCTCCAATTGCGTTTGAATCCTCCAAAACCCTTCCCTTTACATTCTTGCAAGTTGCATGCTTTACATTCTGCTGCTCGTATACTCTTTGCATGCTTGCTTGTTATGTGTTATGAATGTTAAACTTGTGCTTAAACTCCACTTAAACCTGAAGAAGTTAAAAACTGCAACTTTGGTACTTAGTGTCTAATCACCCCCCCCCCTTAGACACCTCATCTCAAGGTCCTACAGATCGGCCTACACCGGGTTAGCCCCGTACCATATGGTATCATGAGCCAGGTTGATCACGTATTTGGAGTCCCTCCCACTGTTTTCTAGCCTTCTTTTGCTTGATTTCGTCCTAAATTCGAAAATCCCTACCAAAAATAGCCCCCAAATTTTTTTGTGATTTGTTAGTTTGATGATGTTTTGTTGATTTTGATCCATGGATTTGCTTGGTTTCGAGTGGATCTAGCATCTCCCCAAGTTTCCCCACTTTCCATCCACAAAATCTCTCCAATTTTGCCCTTGGAATCATCCATTTCCGCCCCCAATTCAAAAATTTCCGCCCCAAACGAGATCTGGAATCGTTGGGCCGGACATCCGGGCCTCAGGCTGGACATCCGGGCCCCAAGCCGGACATCCGGCTCCTGGAGCACCAAATCTGCATGGTTCTGGACATACACCCCCGGAAATCCGGCCCCTACCCCCGGATATCCGGCCCCTTGGAAATCAGCCTCCCGTGTTTCACCGTTTTGTCCATAACTTTCACATCCGGAGTCCGATTTTCACGTTATTTAGCTTGTTGAGTAGCTATTGACATCCCCCATCCATATAGATAGGTTTCATCACCATTTGACTCCATCTCAATTTTGGCATTTTGGCATCTTTGACTAGGGCTTCCACCTTAACTTCCGCAAAACCACCATAGCCTTCCGCAACCTAACCCATTTTGTTCCCCATAGCATTAGTGGTTGTTTGAGTTGCGATTCGAGTCTCCTAAGGTGTTTAGGCTACTTAGGGACAGTTGCTTCTTCATCAACCACCACCATAACTTCCGCATAGACTTACCTTACCCTCCACTTCCGCATTGCGTACTCCAAAACCCATCATTGCATTTCCGCAGTCCCTTTGAGTTTCCGCAAAACCACCACCGCATTCCCGCTACCACCATTTGACTTTTGTCCTTGAGATTTTGAGTTGTGGGTTTTCCATTTCCTAAGGTGTTTAGGCTAATTAGGAACGGGTTGACATCGACAACACCGCCTCTCATCATCGCAACGGATGGTAACCTCAAAGACATCATTGTACATTCTCCCTTACCATTGCATTGTTAACCCCTAGCCCATTTTGCGTCACTTGCCTATCGAGACTAGCCATTTGAGTATTGCCGGCAACGTTACTTGTGCACATTAGTGATCATTGGTGTACACCTTCCATTGCATATATACCATATCATGTTGGTATCATCTTGCTATCATATCATATCTTGTGTCACAAGTTTGTTCCCGCATATAGACAATTGCTATCTTGGTTTGTGCATCGTGGCCATACAAAAAAACAAGAATAAGCTTTTAAGCAATGAAAAAGAGAAAGAGCAAACAAGCTTGTAAGCAAGTGCCATAGCATCACCACATTACAATATATCATATTTGATTATCTTGGATCAAACACCAGGAACCATACATATATAGCATACTTGGGATAGAAAGTTTATCCATTTTGCATCTTATAGGTTGTGCACAAGTGCCATATCCGCCTATTGAGCAATCGTGCTAGCGTCTCTGTTGAGTTGTGCAACACGAGCGTTTTCCGTGGATTCCACATTTTGTGCTCATTCCTTGGTTGCACAACCCCATTTATCTATTCGTGTGTGTGTTTCCGAGTGCCATTCTTTGCTATTGGTCTACTTGTTTCACTTGCGAATTTGTGCATCTCTTTCAAAATTATTGACTCTTGCTAACATTTTGCATTAAATTTTTGTGCCACTATCCTCACCGAGCTACTCCATAAGCTTTAGTTTGTAGGTGTGAGTGAACAAGTCTGGTACCAATTCCACTATTCTTTCATCTCACATTGAGTGAAACGGGATACATCCTCAACTTTGGGAAAAGGTAACTTGGTATTGTTTATCTCATTTCCTACTCACCTATACTCGAGTCTTGTGATGGATAGGCAAGGTATTTCACCCTCGGTCTACAATAACAACAACAACGAGTTCGATGCCACGAACAACTCCAACGACGCCAAGATGAACGCTCAAATGGAGGAGATCAAAGCCCTCATCAAGTCCTACAAGCGATCTTCCTCATCTTCGAGAAGACGCTCAAGAGCACATGCTTCCGAGCTACCATCTCCAGCAAGGTCACATCGGCATCGACACCATCACCACCATGAACGTGAAGGTCAAGAGCTCAACACCAACAACCGCTCAACGACTTCACCATCTCCCTTGGCATCTTCGCCAATCGACTTCAAGGCATCTTCGCCTTCGGATATACGACATCTTCGCCAACAAGCACCTCAAGACTACGCTTAAGAGAAGCTCCCCAAGCTCAAGTCCGCGACTTCTACGAGCTACTACGACCTCAACACCAACCACAAGATTCCTTTCTATGGGACTCTAGAACCCGAGGAGTATCTCGAGTGGGAGCGTTTGATGGACGACTACCTCAAGCTACATCAAGTTCCTCCCGAAGATCAAGTGAAGTGCGCCACAAGAAACTTCCAGGACTACGCCTTGACATGGTGGCTTCACACACCTTCGGCGAGCCACGACATGAGTTGGCCCAAGACGAAGAGAGTTTTGTGGCGAGAGTTTGTGCCTCCAACCTACACGGAATAACTTCTGCGCCAATTGGAGAACACCATCCAATGATCCAAGTCCATCGACACGTACTTCAAGGAGATGAAGAATGCCTTGCGACGAGCCAGCATGGACGACCCCATGTCAATGAAGTTCCACTTCATGATGGGATTGAACAACAACATCTCCAAGACTATCTTCCTCGAGAACTACAAGTCCCTCGACGACAACTACATTGGTGCTCTCAAGGCGGAACAAGAACTCATGAAGGCCAAGGCTTCTCCACCCCAAGCACACTTCTCGAAGACCAAGCTCAAAGACGACGAGCATGAGGCTAGTACCACCAAGATGTCCAAGCCCGATGAGCTGCAAGACGATGCCCCCAAGTTCCACTTCACCGCCATCCCTCTTTGTGGCATTGATGATGTCGAGTCCTCCACAACTCTTTTTCAAGATGGTGCGGCGACGAGTACGACTACGGAGACCTTCAAGGACCAATCTTTTGAGGCAATCGACATGGTGACGAGCAAGGATGATGCTTCCATCTTAGGAGGCGAGAGTGATGATGTGCCATCTTCGGCCTTCATCCACGGCGACGATGACAAGATGATCGAGCATGGGATTTTCCCTTCGGTCATGTTGGAGAGTGATGATGTGCCATCTTCGGCCTTCATCCATGGTGACGGCGATGAGATGGTTGAGTATTTCACCTCGACCACGGCGACATATGATGACTTGAGTGACTTGTGCCACCATATTGAGAGTGAGAGTGACTTCACCACTAGCCCCATATATGATGTGTTGCCACAATTCCCATCTGAGGAGAGCCACAACCCCCACCACTTGAGTGAGATGACTGACTCCACCATGAGTTTGAGTGCACCTATCTTGAGGGAGTGAGTGAACCACCACATAGAGAGAGTGAGGCCACTTTGATTTCTAACGACTTAACCTCTACCTCTACTGCGTCTTCTCAATTGGTGCAAGGTCCCATATATAATGACACGCCGATCCTCGACGACTTCGTCCTTCCTTTGGACAAGACGATGGCCATGGTGGAATATGATGCACCCCCACATGGTTCCATCAAGATGAACATGACCACCATTTGGTCTTTGCCACCTCACCTACACCACTTGAGTGGAATGAACAAGGTAACATAGGTGAAGGTGATGCTCTAGTCCCACTAGTGGATATTTTTGACATTGATTGGTTGCATGATGTTGATCAACCTATTACCATGCTACATTCTAGTATGATTTCCCCATGCGATGATTTACCCATTTATGATGAGTATGATGATTGCCATGTGGAGTCTCTTAGTTGTGATGCCATGTTACATAGGATTTCTTGTGATAATTCTTTAGGTCACATCATGTTTGACAATCCGCTTGACTTGTCATATGCTATGAATGAGATCAATCATATGTCATATTTGCAATCTGATAGAGGCGAGGGTGTCCCGATCTTTCGATGAGATGATAACTATCGATTTGGTGGAGTCGACTTTGACGATCCGACTACAAACGTGCACGACGTTACGCCTTAGCAATCGCTAAACCAATCTCCTGAGGTTACTGACGATGCCGGAAGCACGATCAGCCTAACCATGAAGGTCTATTCCTGCAAGCAATCGAAGAACGAGCAAGAATATAATAAAGCAGTCTGAATATTGCGAATAT
Source organism: Aegilops bicornis (assembly GCA_021605145.1). NCBI lineage: Eukaryota > Viridiplantae > Streptophyta > Magnoliopsida > Poales > Poaceae > Aegilops > Aegilops bicornis. The sequence goes on from CM038669.1 coordinate 262,861,073, forward strand.
ATATGAAGTATTGATAATGGTGGGGATCCGTAAGCGGTCTTGGTCTGGTCGTTGGACACAAACGAAGTACACGAAGTTGCAATCGCTAACTTTTAACTAAACAAATCCCAAAGTCTAAACGGTGCCCTAAGGGCTGTATATATGGAGGAAGAGGGGGGAATTTTGTGGCCCTTGGGGAAGGGGTCCGAAACCAACCCTATCTCTTGTTTCCCTACACATACGGACTCTAAAAACAGCCTATACTTATGTATTTCGAAATTACATGGGCTCGGCCCAATAATAAGGTGATTTGAGCACCTAGAATAGCCTCTGGACGAAATTTATGAAGTGGCATCTTGTATATTTCGTCCAAGGCTTCATTCACTCCTTATGGTGGCTTCAAAGTCCTGAAATCATCACTTGCAACTCCGTTCTTGTTCTCCTTGCGCATGCCATCAACTCCATGCTTGTTCTTGCTCCAATGTTCATCCTTCTCCAAGCTAGGCCCTTCATTTGTAAGCAAAACAAATGTATCCAATTTAGGCAGCATCATATTCTCATGAACATTAGAATCATTACCAAGAAATGAAAGTACCTGGTAATTTAATTGGCATGCGCGAGCTCTAGTAATTGGTCCATTATATGTAACAGTAGGGGCTGTGGGTGTAACAATGGTATTGATGTCCTCATCAGTATCGATATCCTCATCATCCTCCCCTTCTTGAAATGAAGTCGTCCTCGACGGAAGCTCATCTTCCTCACCCAAATAAGGCTTCAAATCTGCAATGTTAAAAGTGGGACTAACCCCAAAATCTGCAGGCAGCTCAAGTTTATATGCATTATCATTTATTTTCTCCAACACCTTAAAAGGACCATCAGCACGTGGCATTAACTTTGATTTGCGCAAATCAGGAAATCTATCCTTACGCAAATGTAACCAAACAAGATCTCCAGGTGCAAAGACAACATGTTTTCTACCCTTATCTCCAGCAAGTTTATATTTAGCATTCATACGCTCAATGTTTTCCTTAGTTAACTCATGCATTTTTAAAATCAATTCAGCACGTTCTTTAGCATCAAAATTAACCTTCTCCGAAGATGGAAGAGGCAACAAATCAATAGGTGCAAGAGGGAGGAAACCATACACAATTTCAAAAGGGCACATCTTAGTAGTAGAATGCAATGAACGATTATAAGCAAATTCAATAGACAAGTATTCTTCCCACATTTTCTTATTATTCTTCAAAACAGCCCTAAGCATAGTAGACAAAGTTCTATTGACTACTTCAGTTTGTTCATCGGTTTGGGGTGACAAGTAGTACTAAAAAGCAGTTTAGTCCCCAACTTAGCCCATAAACATCTCCAAAAGTGGCTAAGAAATTTAGTATCATGATCTGAAACAATAGTATTGGGCACACCATGCAAGCGAATAATTTCAATGAAAGAACGAATCAGCAATATTAACGGCATCATCGCTTTTATGACATGGTATAAAGTGTGCCATTTTCGAGAACCTATCCACGACAACAAATATGCTATCCCTCCCCTTCTTTGTTCGAGGTAAACCTAAAACAAAGTCCATAGATATATCCTCCCAAGGAACACTAGGTACAGTGCAAAGGCATATATAAACCATGAGGATTGAGTCGTGACTTAGCTTTTTGACATGTAGTGCAAATGAGCAATAAAACGCTCGACATCCCGTCTCATCTTTGGCCAAAAGAAATGTGTAGCAAGTACGTCCTCCGCCTCTTCTTCACGCCAAAGTGTCCCATTAATCCCCCTCCATGCGCCTCCTGCAACAACAAAAGACGAATAGAGCTAGCTGGAATGCAGAGCTTGTTAGCACGAAACACAAATCCATCATTAACGATGAACTTGTTCCATGTTCTCCCTTCTTTACAATTCTGCAATACATCTTTAAAATCAGCATCATGCACATACTGATCTTTGATGGTCTCGAAACCAAATATTTTGAAGTCAAGTTGTGAAAGCATAGTATAGCGATGAGACAATGCATCAGCAATGACATTTTCTTTACCCTTCTTGTGTTTAATAACATAAGGGAAAGTCTCAATGAATTCAACCCATTTAGCATGTCTACGATTCAGTTTAGCTTGACTTTTAATATGTTTCAAAGATTCATGATCAGAATGTATAACAAATTCTTTGGGCCATAAATAATGTTGCCATCTCTCTAAAGTCCTAACAAGAGCATATAATTCTTTATCATAAGTAGAATAATTCAGACTAGGCCCACTCAATTTTTTCGTAAAAGTATGCAACAGGTTTGCCATCTTGTAATAACACACCTCCTAATCCAATTCCACTAGCATCACATTCAAGGTCAAAAGTCTTATTAAAATCAGGAAGTTGGAGTAACGGAGCATGTGTCAACTTATCTTTCAATACCGTGAAGGCTTCTTCCTGTGCGGTACCCCAAACAAAAGGCACATCCTTCTTTGTAAGCTCATTGAGAGGTGCAGCAATGCTGCTGAAATCTCTCACAAAACGTTTATAGAATCCAGCGAGGCCAAGAAAACTCCTCACTTGTGTGACCGTTTTGGGCTGCGGCCAACTCTCAATAGCTTCAATCTTTGTTTTATCAACTTCAATTCCCTGTGGAAAAGATACTCGGTCGGTGCAAAAGGTGCACTTCCCAAGGTTACCAAACAAACGTGCATCACGTAAAGCAATAAAAACAACACGTAAATGTTCCAAATGTTCCTCCAAAGATCTCGCTATAAATCAAGATATCATCAAAATAGACTACCACAAATCGTCCAATAAAAGCACGTAAAACTTCGCTCATTAATCTCATGAAAGTACTAGGTGCATTAGTTAACCCAAAAGGCATGACTAACCACTCATATAATCCAAACTTAGTTTTAAATGTTGTTTTCCATTCATCCCCCAATTTCATACGAATTTGATGGTATCCACTACGCAAATCAACTTTGGAGAATATTGTAGAGCCACTCAATTCATCAAGCATATCATCTAGCCTAGGAATAGGATGACGATAACGAATAGTAATATTATTAATGCCTCTACAATCACATACGCGATGTACCATCCTTTTTCGGCACTAGAATAATAGGAACAACACAAGGACTAAGGGATTCGCGTATATAACCTTTGTCGAGAAGCTCTGTACTTGACGCATAATCTCCTTCGTCTCCTCTGGATTGGTACGGTATGACGCACGGTTTGGCAGTGAAGCACCAGGAATTAAGTCAATCTGATGCTCAATCCCTCAAATAGGCGGTAATCCCGGTGGCACGTCTTGTGGGAAGACGTCAGCGAACTCCTGCAAAATGTTAGTGACAGCAGGGGGCAAAGAGGAAGGCACGCCCTCGAATGAAAATAATGCCTCTTTGCACACAAAAGCATAGCAAACAGATTTGCTAAAATCTAGCTCATCAATATCAGATTTAGTGGCAAGTAAACATGCACTTTTCAATTTAATTTCAGAAGCAACACTAGATGGTTTATTATTAGGCTTAATTTGTTGCTCAAATTCTTTTGCCACAATCTAATTTTCACTCTTATTCTTCTCCTGTTTTGCTTTATTAGCTCTATTAATATCATCTTTCAAAATGGAATCAGGAGTCATAGGAAGCAAAGTAATATTTTTATCCTTATGAACAAGAGTATGCTGATTGTTTCTACCATGGTGCATGTAATTTTTATCAAATTGCCATGGCTTCCAGCCAAGTAATAAGGAACATGCTTGCATAGGTACCACATCACAATCAACATAATCAGCATATGTAGAGATACTAAAATGCACACGAACAAGACGTGTTACCTTAACCTTGCCGCTGTTGTTGAACCATTGGATGTAGTAAGGATGTGGATGTGGTCTTGTGGTGAGAGATAGCTTCTCCACCATCTCCATGCTAGCCAAGTTGTTGCAGCTCCCTCCGCCTATGATAACGCCGCACGTAACGTTCCTTCACAACTCCCTTTGTATGGAACAAATTATGCCTCCGATTTTGCTCAGCTTGTGTGACCTGCACACTCAAAACACGTTGAGCAACTAAACATTCATACCGTCAGCGTCTTGAGAGCCATGTATTGCGTCTCATGATCGTAATCATATCCACCATGTTCTTCACGTGTAATAAGGGCCAAAGTCTCCTCATCATAGTCACTAGCAGACTCATACCCACCATCCTCCGTAGCAATCATCACACGCTGAGATTTGCATTCTCTCGCATAATGACCTCTTCCGTTACAACGACAACAAATAATATCACTTGTGTGCCCTGTTGATGCCATGGAAGAAGAAGAGCTACTGGCAGGCCCTAAGGTGCGCTCTTGGCGAGATAATGGTGGTAGTGCACCTTTCTTGTATCACGGCCGAGAAGGCACCGATGGAGGTCCGGTGCGATTGAAGTAGAAGATGCACGCGGTGTCCATGATGAAGGTCGACCTGCGTAAAAGTTAGTTCGCGCCAATGCTTGTCGATCCTGCACTTCACGCTCAGCTTTACAAGCAAGATGAAATAAACGAGTGATATTAGTATACTCCTTATACTCTAGAATGGTCTGAATCTCTCTATTTAATCCACCAGTAAACGTGCAAGCATAGCTTCATTCTCCTCAACAATAACACATCTAATCATGCCTGTTTGTAATTCCTGATAATATTCTTCTACATAATTTTTTCCTTGTCTTAAACGCTGCAATTTTTGAAGCAATTCACGTTGATAATATGGTGGAACCCAACGAGTACGCATAGCAGTTTTCAAAACAGCCCAAGTAGCTGGAATAGGATATAATCTACAATGTTCGGACCACCATACACATGCAAAACTAGTGAAAGCACAAACAGCCGGGCAAAGAACCCGCCTCTCCTCGGGATATTGTAAACATGTAAAACGTTGTTCAGTTTGTAACTCCCAAGTAAGATATATATCGTGAACATATCTACCCTCAAATGGTGGAATATTCAATTTCAGTTTAGGAACATGGTCATGATCTCGCACTGAGGTGGTGGTGCAGCCTACCATTGCGATTATATAGCCGAGGTCGACTGCCGGGTGGTGGTGCCGGTGGCTGCACGTAGTTCTGATTTTGATCAACCTCATCCTCATAATCGCCCGCATACTCATCATCCTCCGGGTACCAGCAGCAGCAGGAGCCAAAGAAGCATCAACAACAGTACAAAGCAGCACTGTAAGTTTGGCCATCCTCAAGAGGAACATCGCCTTGCGCTCGTCCATACCGATTCGGAAGGGGCGTTGTTGTTGTCGCTGCAGAGGTGTGATAGGTGCAGCCAAGGTGGTGGTGGAAAACGCATGAGCAATTCATTAAACTTGTTATCAAGCTTTGTTTCAACGCCTTCTCAATGCCATCTATCTTCTCCATGGCCTCTTCAAATCTGTTTAGCACATCTTGCACCTGTCCCACTCATCATTTGCTGAAATTTATCATGTAGTACATTTGTTTGTCGTGTTCTCCCAATCAGTCTCATCGGCTTGTGATCCTACCATGGTTAGCAAAGAAATAGAAACAAACAAGAATATGATCCTATAGACTACTAGGAATAGGTGGTGGTGTATCACAAACCCGTCAAGCAAATCTCAAATTCTTACCAGTTCTTACCCAAAGGCAGGAGGTGATTGGCAACCGTTGTAGTCAAAACTCTCAAAGCTTGGATAAAGCGATTACTGTGGAGAGTCAAACGCACGACGAGATGTATGTGGAGCTGGGAAGGCTTATAATATGGTAGCAAAAGGGTCAGCAATAATCAATTCAGAGATACAAAAGTTGAATAAACGCTCAACGACGATCGGTCAGGTCGGGTCCTAGGCTACACCGCGTTAGAGACGCGAGCCTAGAACACTAACAAAATCACGGCGCTGCACGTAAACAAGGGAAAAGCACACTGGAACTTTTTTTCGCTCGCTTTTTTTTTTTTGCCGATCTTTTTTTTTGCTGTTTTTTTTGCGAAAAATCACTATAATGGCGAGTGTCTCAAAACTCTTCCTGTGTCAAATCGAAAGGTTGGGCACGAAATTTTTGACAATTTTTTTTTTTCCGAAATCAGCCAAGCGTGACGACTTAAAAAGTGCGACAAAAAATCACTATGATGGCGTAATGTCTCAAAACACTCCTCGGGACCTGAAAATAGGATAGGGAAAAATATTTTCCGCCAAATTTTGGCCTAAAAACTGCCCGGGGTCTCAGGACTTTTTTTTTCCGAAACCTACTCGTAAGGAAACACGAATCGAAATTAGATGGATCTCGAAACAAACCTAATACTTAAAAAGAACTCGGATTGGTGGTGGATATATGGTGGTAGGATATGACAGCGGTGGTGGTATATGATAGCGATGGTGGTATATGGATATGGATCGGTGGTATATGGCAGCGTTGGTGGGATATGGCGGTGGTGCTATATGGCAGCGTTGGTGGGATATGGCGGTGGTGGTATATGGCAACAACGATGAAGATGGTGCGCCGGCGGCGTGACAAACTGTGACAGAACTCGAAACTCTAAAGGACTAGACGCTAAGACCAGCAACTAGACACGACGATGCAACCGCAAATTCAACAAAGCCTTAGATGCTCTGATACCACTTGATAGAGGCAAAGGTGTCCCGTCTTTCGATGAGATGATGGATATCGCTTTGGTGGAAGTCAACTTTGACGATCCGAGTACGAACGTGTGAAGACGTCGCGCCTTAGCAATCGCTAAACCAACTCCGAGAGGTTATTGACCACGCCGGAGCACGATCAACCTGACCACGAAGGTCTATTTCCTGCAAGCAAACGAAGAACAAGCAAGAAACTAAGATTGCAATCTGGATATTGCGAATAATAGAGGAAAGCTTTATTGATCAAAGGTGGGGTTCTGTGACGCCTTTGTCTGGTCGTTGAACACAAACGAAGTACGCGAAGTTGCAGCTATGGCGAACTTTTAATCTAAACAAAACCCTAAAAAGATTGTGCAAAGGCTCAGATTGGCTCGGATATTGATAGAGGCAAAGGTGTCCCGTCTTTCGATGAGATGATGGATATCGCTTTGGTGGAAATCGACTTTGACGATCCGACTACAAACGTGCGAGGACGTCGCGCCTTAGCAATTGCTAAACCAACTCCGAGAGGTTATTGACCACGCCGGAGCACGATCAACTCCGACCACGAGGGTCTGCATTTCCTGCGAGCAAATGAGGAACAAGCAAGAAACTGAGATTGCAATCTGGATATTGCGAATATAAGATGAAAGCTTTATTGATCAAGGTGGGGTTCTGTGGCGCCTTGGTGCAGTCGTTGAACACAAACGGCGCTTGTGAAGTTGCAGCTATGGCAAACTTTTAATCTAAGCAAAACCCAAAGTCTAAACGGTGCCCTAAGGGCTGTATATATGGAGAAAGAGGGGAATTTCAGCCCTTGGGGAAGGGGTCCGAAACCAACCCTATCTCTTGTTTCCCCACACATACGTACTCTAAAAACAGCCTATACTTATGTATTTCGAAATTACATGGGCCTGGCCCAATAATAAGGTGACGCAGCACCTAGAATAGCCTCCAGACGAAGTTTATGAAGTGGCATATTGTATATTTCGTCCAAGGCTTCATGTACTCATTATGGTGGCTTCAAAGTCCTAAAATCATCACTTGTAACTCCGTTCTTGTTCCCCTTGCGCATGCCATCATCTCCATGCTTGTTCTTGCTCCAATGTTCATCCTTCTCCAAGCTAGGCCCTTCATTTGTAAGCAAAACAAACGTATCCAATTTAGGCAGCATCATATTCTCGTGAACATTAGAATCATTACCAAGAAACGAAAGTACCTGGTAATTTAATTGGCGTGCGCGAGCTCTAGTAATTGGTCCATTATGTATAGCAGCAGGGGTTGTGGGTGTAACAATGGTATTGATGTCCTCATCATATATGATGAACTAACCCTAATTGTTTTGTGGCTTTTTCATGGACTGAAGGTATGAAGAACCTACTCGACTAAACTACGAAAAAACTGTAAAATCTCACCGAGCAACCTGGAGCTCTTATACCACTTGATAGAGGCGAGGGTGTCCCGATCTTTCGATGAGATGATAACTATCGATTTGGTGGAGTCGACTTTGACGATCCGACTACAAACGTGATGTAGGGTGGAACCCTAGGGGCCGATCTTTCACGTTTGGAGTGGATCCTACGGGGGAATCACGAAGAACACGCGGAAGCACAAAGGGAAAACACGGGGAAAACAAGAGGGAATCACTCAACCAACAGGATCAATCACACAAGTGCTAGATCACCGAACACATAAGGTAGCACAAGATTCAAAATCAACAAAGGACGATACAAGAGTAACCGGGTTCTTCTCCGTGAGGAGGTCTTGATGGGGTCCACCCTAGTGGGGGTCTTGAATCCGATAGGATCTTCTCCGAGGAGGCCGCGGTCTCTCACGAAGAGGAGATCCGATGGATGAGCGAAGCTCTATCTCTAACTTGAGCTAAATCAACGCTAACCCTAAAACGTACGGGATGTCGGAGTATATATAGTCAAAGGGGCGAAGGGGTACACGGGTCATGGCCCAAAGGGGAGCTTCGCGCAGGCAGGGGCGCCGGATGTCCGGGCGTCGGGCCGGATGTCCGGTCCTTCACGAGGCACCGGATGTCCGGGCTTGAGGCCGGATGTCCGGGCTGGCGGGGGGTCTCCCAGCTGCATTCTGTGGAGGGGGGACCGGATTTCCGGTAGAGGGGCCGGATGTCCGGTGCTTCCGGAGGGACCGGATGTCCGGTGCTTCTGGAGGGACCGGATGTCCGGTGGTTCTCGCGGATGTCCGGTGGCTGTAGGTTTCTTCTGCAGCTGCTGTTGGTGTGTGGATCTCTGTGGACCGGTTGTCGGTGCCTAGGCCGGATGTCCGGTGCACGGAAGCTGTTTTGCCTTCTTCCATTGGTTCTCTTCGTCCGTGGACTTGGGGTCTTTTCCATCTTCATGTGCATCCTCGGAGGGTCCTCTTGGTACCTAATCATGCACAACATTCCGGATTGAGGTAGTAGCCATGTCTCGAGAGGGTCATATGAGATATCACTAAGGAGAGAAGTCACCTCGGTCTCGAGAGCTCGAGCTCGTGCTCTAGTCGTGGGTCCTCTTGGTGCTTGGTGAGGCGACGGAAGGTCCATGGGGATGACCGAAGGATGCTCCGCATCATCTCCCCCCTTGCGGAAGATCCGACCTCGGATCGAAATCCTCATCACCATGGTACGGGAGAGATCGGAGACGTTGAAGATATCGCTCACGTTGTACTTGTCGCGTGGGAGATCGATCTTGTAAGCATTGTTGTTGTAGCGTGCTAGCACCTTGAATGGTCCGTCGGCTCGAGGGAGAAGCTTGGACTTGCGTTCGTTGGGGAAGCGATCCTTGTGAAGGTGTAGCCACACGAGGTCTCCAATGTTGAATATCATGGGGTGCTTGTTGACGTTGAGCTTGGTCGCGAGTCGTTATACTCGGCGCTCGATGGTGTGCCTTGTATCTTCGTGCATCTTCTTGATGTAGCTTGCACGGGCACTTGCGTCGAGGTTGGTGCGCTCTTGTAGAGGAAGAGGTAGAATGTCCAATGGGGACAACGGGTTGAAGCCGTAGACGACCTCGAAGGGGACTTGCGGTCGTCGAATGTCTTGCACGCAGTTGTAGGCGTACTCGGCGAGGGTAGACATGCCTCCCACTCCTTGATGTTCTTTTGATCAACATGCGAAGTAGAGTGGAGAGTGTACGGTTCGTCACCTCCGCTTGGCCGTCGGTTTGAGGATGGTATGTCAAGAGAACAATAGCTTGATTCCCGAGCTTGGCGCATAGGGTCTTCCAAAAGTAACTCAAGAACTTGACGTCACGATCGGAGACGATTGTCTTTGGTACTCCATGGAGTCGCAAGATTTCCCTACAAAAGAGATTTGCAATGTGTGAAGCATCGTCTATCTTGTTCCAAGGAATGAAATGTGCCATCTTAGAAAATCTATCTACAACAACAAACACGGAATCCTTTCCATTTTGAGTTCTAATCAAACCAAGTACAAAATCCATACTCATGTCTTCCCAAGGTTGATAGGGAATAGGAAGAGGCATGTAAAGACCATGAGATTGAGCTTTAGACTTAGCTTTGCGACATGTAGAGCATCGGTTGGTGAAGCGTTGGACGTCTCGGAACATCTTGGGCCAAAAGTAGTTCTTGGAGAGCGTGGCGAATATCTTGTCGTGTCCAAAGTGTCCCATGAGTCCGCCTCCATGAGCCTCTTGCAAAAGGAGCAAACGAAGAGAAGACTAGGGAATGCATAGTTTGTTAGCTCTCATAAGATAATCATCCTTGATATAATATTGTTCCCAAGACGTGTGCGTCAAACACTTAGCATAAGGAGTAGCAAGAGAAGGATCATGCTCATACAAGTCTTTTATATGCTCAAAACCAATAACATTCAACTCAAGTTGAGTGACAAGCATGCATATGCGTGAAAGTGCATCCACAACTACATTTTCCTTACCCTTAATGTACTTGATCACATAAGGAAAAGATTCAATAAATTCACTCCATTTGGCATGACGCTTGTTCAACTTAGTTTGTCCTTTTCAGTACTTAAGCGTTTCATGATCGGTATGGATGACAAACTCATGAGGTCTAAGGTAATGTTCCCAAACATGTAGCACACGCACTAAGGCATATAATTCTTTGTCATGGATGGGATAGTTAAGTTGAGCACCGGAGAGTTTTTCACTAAAATAAGCAATGGCTCGTTTTTCTTGCATCAAAACTCCGCCAATTCCGGTACCACTTGCATCACAATGAACAAGTTTTGTCAAAATTGGGCAAAGCAAGAATCGGAGCATGAGTAAGCAAAGACTTGAGCTCATCAAAAGCGGTGGATTGCAAAGTTCCCCAAACAAAAGGAGTATTCTTCTTGCTCAAGCATGCAAAGGAGCGGCAATTGTGCTAAAATCTTTCACAAAGCGATTTATAAAACCCATAAGACCAAGAAAGCTACGCACTTGTTGCAAATTGGTGGGTTGGGGCCAAGTTTTAATTGCTTCAATTTTAGATTCATCAACATGGACACCCTTTGAAGAAACAACAAAGCCCAAGAAAACCACTTTGTCAACACCAAATGTGCATTTCTTCATGTTTGCATAAAGACTTTCTCATGCGAAGGGTTTGCAAAACAGCCCTAACATGATCAAGATGTTCTTTCATGGTTTTGCTAAACACAAGAATATCGTCAAGTAAACCACAACAAAGACTCCAATATAAGGTCAAGCACATGATGCATAAGACGACGAAAGTACCGGAGCCTCCGATAGACCCATAGGCATCACTAACCACTCATACAAGCCAAATTTGGTTTTGAAAGCAGTTTTCCATTCATCACCCTCTTGTATGCGGATTTGATAATAGCCACTTTTAAGATCAATTTTTGAGAAAAAGTTGGCTCCACTAAGTTCATCAAGCATATCATCTAAGCGAGGAATGGGATGCCTATAGCAAACGGTAATAGCATTTATAGGTCTACAATCGGAACATAAGCGGAAACTTCCATCGGGCTAAGGCACAAGAATAATGGGAACGGCACAAGGGCTTAGGCTTTCACGTACATGACCGTTGTCGATGAGTTGTTGTACTTGTCATTGAATCTCTTTGGTTTCTTCGGGATTGACTCGGTATGGAGCTTTGTTTGGTAGAGGTGCTCAGGGGATGAGGTCGATTCGATGCTCAATGCCTCGAAGAGGAGGTAGACCAGGAGGTAGCTCATCGGGGAAAACATCTTGGAATTCCTGCAAAAGAGATTGAAACACTAAAGGTAGCTCGTGAGAGGTGTTAGTTTTTGGATCTCCATCCTTGCACACAAGGACAAAGTGCATCACACTTGATGGGTTCTCACACACTTTTCTCATCTCACTTTTGGTGGCAAATAGGATGAGGTTTTTCTCTCTAAGTGAAGAGGCGCTCAAGTTTGGCTTGTTGCTCTCACTCACTTTTTGGTGTATCACTTTCTCACTCTTGTCTCTATGGTGGGTGGCTTGCTTGTCGGCTATCACTTGACTAGGAGACATAGGTCGTAGCACATATTCCTTCCCTTTCATCTTGAAGCTATAGTGATTGGTACGCCCATTGTGGATGACCCCACGGTCGAATTGCCATGGTCGACCAAGAAGGAGGTGCAAACGGTCATTGGGACCACATCACACTCCAAAGTGTCTTAGTATGCACCAATTTTGAAGGATACTTGGACCGTATGGTCGACTCGTATAGTGCCAGAGTCACTAAGCCATTGAACCTTGTAGGGGTGCGGGTGCTTCCTCTTGACCAATTGCAGCTTGGAGCATAGTTCTTCACTTGCCAAGTTGTGGCAACTACCTCCATCGATGATGACCTTGATTGACCTTTCATTGATGCCGGCCTTTGTGTGGAAGATATGGCATCGTTGGTCTTCTTCTTGTTGATGTTGAAGAGTCAAGACCTTGGAGACAACGAGAGCGGGGCTCGAATCCTCATCACAAAAGACTTGATCATCTTCATCTTCATTCACTCGCCGGTGCATGGCCACTTGCTCAAGAGCTTCCATCTCCTCTTCACTCATGGAGTCATAGGTGCCATCGTCGTTGAGGATCATGGTGCGCTTGTTGGTGCATTCGTAGGACTTGTGGCCTCGGCCGCCACAAGTGAAACACTTGAAGGAGCTTGTCTTGATGGTCTCATCGGTCGGAGTAGATGATGAAGCACGCGATTTGAAGGTGCTTGTTGTAGGAGGAGGACGACTTGAACTTGTAGAAGTTTTCTTGTAAGTTGACTTGTCGTCGTTGCTTGGAGAAGGTTTGGTTGAAGTAGATGTTGGAGTAGTTGTTGAAGCTTGGTTGTTGGAGAAGCCGTAGGTCTTGGACGAGTACTTGGCGTACTTGAAGTCATCTTGCACTTGACGTTCCGCCTTTGTAGCTTGATGTACGAGCTCAATGAGGATGCTGTATGGTTGGAAGTCGGCAATCTTCTTGATGGGATGATTGAGTCCATTCAAGAGACGTGCCATTGTTTGCTCATCATCTTCCTTGACATTGGCTCGAATCATGGCTATCTCCATTTCCTTGTAGTATTCTTCAACACTCTTTCTTCCTTGCTTGAGTAGTTGGAGTTTCTTGAAGAGATCACGGTTGTAGTAGGTTGGCACAAAACGTGCTCGCATGACAGCTTTCATTTGAGCCCAAGTGGTGATTGGAGGTTCACCACTTGCTTGTCGCCGATCAAGGAGTTGTTCCCACCATATGAGCACATAGTCTTGGAACTCAAGTGATGCCATAGAGATCTTCTTTTCTTCATCGTAGTTGTGCAACCGGAAGATTTTGTCAACCTTCAATGCCCATGAGAGGTACTCTTCGGGGTCATTGCTTCCATTGAACTTGGGCATGGTGAATTTGAGTTTTCCATAGCGTTGCTCTTCATTGTGTTGTTGGCGATGTTGATGATGACGCCCTTGACGTGGATTGCAATCATCTTCATATTGCTCTCGGTGTGGGGGAAGACGAAGATCAACTTGCTCTTGTTGAACTTGAGGTTGAGGTGGAGCTTGACGAGTTTGTGGAGGAGCTTGAGGAACTTGACGTTGCAAACGTGATTGGTAGTTCCTCTCTTGGATTTCTTCTCAAGGATTCCTCTTGATTGCGCCTGTTCGCGATTGCGGTTGGCGATGGGTCGACTTGATTCTTGAAGGGCACGTTGCACCTCAAGAGCTTGCGCTTCTCGTTGTTGTTGTTGAAGACGTTGCGCCTTGGCGTCTTGTTCTTCTTGGTGTAGACGCGCTCGTTCTTCCTCTTGGCGCCGTAGTCTTTGTTGTTCTTGAGCTTGGGCAAAAGCGGCTTGGTTTGATTGAGGACGAGGGACTTGCTCATCGACTTGCTCTTGTGAATGCTTGTCATGTAGCGGGTTGCGAGATGCATGACGGTCTTGGCGTGCGGCTCGTCGAAGTGTGTTTGATGATGGCGTACTTGAGTCGTAGAAGGTGTCGTTGGAGTGTCAACTCGAGCGGCTCCGTCTTGAGGATGAGGAAGTGGAATGATGCCGATTCCTCATCAATGCGCGGATCTCGTCCATTCTTGCATCATTCTCTTGCTTGTGAGCATCGAACTTGTTGTCGAAGTAGTCTCTTGTACATTGCTCGGAGAGTCGCAAGTCGGTGGCGAGGTTGTCGATGCGGTCGCTCATTGCTTGTTGCTCTTGGTGCAACGCTCGTTGTTCACCAAAGAGGTGGCTCTGGGTGACGGATGATGACCTGTCGTCGGCTTGCTCTATTAAGAGTGGGTTGGTAGAAGTACTTGGCCTATCCATCATTCCAAGCAAAAATATGTGAGTGGTAGAAGGAGAAGAACTTATACCAATGTACCTTTGACCGATGTTGATGATGAATCAAGTTCACTCAAATGTGGACAATGAAATAGCACTATTGGTACCAATCCTTGTCGGTTCTCACACCTACACAAATAAAAGCTTATGGTGGAGCTTGGTGTGGATGGTGGCACAAAATTTGATGCAATTGTAAGTGATCTTCAATAATGTTTGAAAAGATTCACAAATTTTCAAATGCAATAAGTAGACCAAGCAAGTATGGGAACACGGAAACACACACGCAAATAGATAAATGGGATTGTGCAATCCAAAAGTGAGCCAAATGTGGAATCCACGAAAATGCTCCTATTGCACAATACTAGAGAGACGCTAGCACGATTGCTCAATAGGCGGATACGCAAACTTGTGCACAACCTAGAAGGCAAAAATGCAAGTATCTCTATCCCAAGTATGCTATATGTATGATGTTTCGGTGCTATGATCCAAGATGATCGGATATGACAATCTTAATGTTGTATGATGCTATGGTTCTTGCTCATAAGCTCTTTGCTTATCTTTCCTCTTTGCTTAAAAGCTTGGGTGGCTCTTTCACTTTTGAGCTCTTTTCTCATGCAAAACTTCACGAACCAAGATAGCAATTGTGTATGCGAAGACAACTTTGTGACACACAAGTTGATCTCAAGATATGCACCACTATTGTATGGTATGTATGCTATGGAGTATGATCACTAATGTGCACAAGTCACGTTGCCTGCAATACTCAACGACTAGTCTCGATGGGTAAGCTACGCAAAATGAGGCAATGTGGGTTATCAATGCAATTGCAAGGTATGACAAAGATGTCGTCGAAGTTACCGTCCTTGGCGATGATGACTAGTCGATGTAGATGAGCGGTGGTGATGATGAAGTCGAACCGTACGTAGATAGCCGAAACACAATAGGATACGGGAAACCACAACCCAAACTCTCAAAGACCAAACGTGTCAAAATCGACCTAGGAGGTAGCGGTGATCGGTGGTGGTGTTTGTGGTAGGTGGTATGGGTATGCGGAAGTAGACGTGGGCTCCAGGAAAAATTGGGCGAGGATATGGTGGTAAAAGGGGTTGGGGTGGAGTTGCAGCTGCTAGGGGCCGGATGTCCGGGCCAGCTGCCGGATGTCCGGTACGCCGGATGTCCGGTGGACATGGCGGATGTCCGGGCTCCTGGTTCGGGCACGAATTCGATGAACTCCATGGAAAAAATTGCAACTCCGGGGTGAATTTCGGAAGAATTTGTGGATGGAAAAGGGTGGGGAGGGTGGGGAAAGCTAGATCCACACATAGCAACACAAATCCATGGATGAAATCCAACAAAATCTCAACAAACCAACAAATCACAAAAAAAAATTTGGGGCTATTTTTGGTGGCGAATTTTCGGATTTAGGACGAAAACAACAAAATCAAGCTAGAAAAACAAAGGGTAGGGGCTCCAAAAACGTGATCAACGTGGCTCATGATACCAAGATGATGTAGGGCGGAACCCTAGGGGCCGATCTTTCACGTTTGGAGTGGATCCTGAGGGAATCACGAAGAACACGCTGAAGCACAAAGGGAAAACACGGGAAAACAAGAGGGAATCACTCAACCAACAGGATCAATCACACAAGTGCTAGATCACCGAACACATAAGGTAGCACAAGATTCAAAATCAACAAAGGACGATACAAGAGTAACCGGTTCTTCTCCGTGAGGAGGTCTTGATGGGGTCCACCCTAGTGGGGGTCTTGAACTGAGCAGGATCTTCTCCGAGGAGGCCGCGGTCTCTCACGAAGAGGAGATCCGATGGATGAAAGCTCCATCTCTAACTTGAGCTAAATCAACGCTAACCCTAAAACGTGACGGGATGTGGGAGTATACTCTGATCAAAGGGCGAAGGTACATGGGTCATGGCCCAAAGGGAGCTTCACAGTAGGGCGCCGGATGTCAAGGCGTCGGGCGGATGTCCGGTCCTTCATGAGGCGCCGGATGTCCGGGCTTGAGGCCGGATGTCCGGGCTGGCGGGGGGGGGGGGGCTACCAGCGGCATTCTGTGGAGGGGGGAACCTATTTACGGTAGAGGGGCCGGATGTTCGGTGCTTCCGGAGGGGCCGGATGTCCGATGTCTCTGGCGGATGTCCGGTGGCTGTAGGTTTCTTCTGCAGCTGCTGTTGGTGTGGATCTCCAGGGACTGGATGTCCGGTGCGTGGAAGCTGTTTTTGCCTTCTTCCTTTGGTTCTCTTCGTCCGTGGACTTGGGGTCTTGTCCATCTTCATGTGCATCCTCGGGAGGGTCCTCTTGGTACCTAATCATGCACAACATTCCGGATTGAGGTAGTAGCCATGTCTCGAGAGGGTCATATGAGATATCACTAAGGAGAGAAGTCACCTCGGCCTCGAGAGCTCGAGCTCGTGCTCTAGTCGTGGGTCCTCTTGGTGCTTGGTGAGGCGACGGAAGGTCCATGGGGATGACCAAAGGATTCTCCGCATCAAAACGTGCACGACGTTGCGCCTTAGCAATCGCTAAACCAATCTCCTGAGGTTACTGACGATGCCGGAAGCACAACCAGCCTGACCACGAAGGTCTATTCCTGCGAGCAATCGAAGAACGAGCAAGAATATAACAAAGGAATCTGAATATTGCGAATATATATGAAGTATTGATAATGGTGGGGATCCGTAAGCGGTCTTGGTCTGGTTGTTGGACACAAACGAAGTACACGAAGTTGCAATGGCTAACTTTTAACTAAACAAATCCCAAAGTCTAAACGGTGCCCTAAGGGCTGTATATATGGAGGAAGAGGGGGGAATTTCGTGGCCCTTGGGGAAGGGGTCCGAAACCAACCCTATCTCTTGTTTCCCCACACAAACGGACTTTAAAAACAGCCTATACTTATGTATTTCGAAATTACATGGGCCTGGCCCAATAATAAGGTGACGCAAAGACCTAGAATAGCCTCCGGACGAAATTTATGAAGTGGCATCTTGTATCTTTCGTCCAAGGCTTCATTCACTCCTTATGGTGGCTTCAAAGTCCTGAAATCATCACTTGCAACTCCGTTCTTGTTCCCCTTGGCGCATGCCATCAACTCCATGCTTGTTCTTGCTCCAATGTTCATCCTTCTCCAAGCTAGGCCCTTCATTTGTAAGCAAAACAAATGTATCCAATTTACGCAGCCTCATATTCTCATGAACATTAGAATCATTACCAAGAAACGAAAGTACCTAGTAATTTAATTGGCATGCGTGAGCTCTAGTAATTGGTCCATTATATGTAACAGTAGGGGTTGTGGGTGTAACAATGGTATTGATGTCCTCATCAGTATTGATGTCCTCATCACAATCTCATCGTAGTGACTATGCGCATGCCATTAAAATAAACCCAATTTGCACTTATGGCATAGATGACAAGCCCATGGTTATTGGCATTTGTTTTTCTTGTGATGATATTGATATGCTTCCTTTGTATCATTTATCTCATATGCCATGCCATGACCACCTAGCTTCGGATATGTATTGTTTTGGATGTTGTCCATTTTCTCCATATGATGTTTCCAATATTGCTCATTAGGAGACCCCCATAGTTTCCTCATACATTTTAGGAAATTTTGACTCATCCTATCCATTGCATGATCCCAATACTTGTGTGCACAATATGCTCCCCATGAATCATAATGATATTGTTGTGCCATATACTTCTATGCTAAATTTGCATCCCCATCGTGTCATACACAATAAATATTCTTTCATGATGGATGACATGTTCTTATACCATGCATCAAATTTCTTTGAGCGATGCTTATCTTGTGCTAACACTCACTTGCACACGCACATCATGATGGATGATGTGTACATTTACCACGCGCACAATTTCTTTGGTTTGTGTCACTTTTGTGTAGGTACCCATGAATACTTGTCAACCTCGCAATCCCACGAGTTGACAAAACGAGCTCTAGAGAGTAATGGTGACTTGGGATCCCATGGATTGCCTTTCCCACAGCTCACTTCGCGCATTTCTTCTACATGACCCTCACATGGTTATGGGTTATTGTCCAATACATATTCTATGCCCATCTTGCCATGTTCACTTTGCATGATATGCCCATTCCTATGCCTTTGCCATGCATTTGTGACCCATGCTTTGCATTACACATGATGGTTGATTCTAGTACATGTATGTGTATTTGCAAGCTTGGTGGAGATATCACTTCTTATTGCCATCTTTGCTTTGTGCCCCATGCCTATGATGATACTATGATCTTGCTTTGTGTTCGTTCTTGCGAAATGTCATGTGCATTGTCTATGCCTATTATTTGCTCACATGACATGATTGCCATGATTTCCTCTAGTGTGTTGTATCTTCGCTCCACTAGTTTGCACGACTTGATTACTATTGCTTGCCTTGTTGCATCACCAATGATTTATACTTGCTCACTTCATGCGGTTGATGACAACTATCTACATGCTTTGCACATGATTGTTATTGCTTCTTGTCATATCTCTCCGTATGTTGCCTCCCTCTCATGCTAGATGATTTGACATGTATTGAGTGCAACAATGCCTTTAGTCTTGATAATGAGTTTGCCCCCATAGCATTCTCACATATAATTGGAGATTTTGACATATTCCTTGTGAAGCATGCTTGTCTTACCTCTTTGCACCATATACCTCGTGCCATGAATATAGCCATTGTTGCATCATATTATTCATGCACTTGTGCTTCTAGTGGTTATGTGCAAAAGAAGAGAACCATCATGATGGATGATGTGTTTATCTACCATGCGCATACGTTCTTTCCTTTGTTTTGTGCATGTGTAGGATACTTGGACTTTGTGTCAACTTCCACGTCACATGAGTTGACAATCCGAGCTCTTGAGAGCGAACCACCTTCTACCACGACGATTCTACATCGCACTTGCTTGTGCTTCGACATTGCGAAGAATGCACAAGGAAGCGCCTTCAAGGTGGAATCTTTCTTGAGCATGGATATTGTGTATCATACTACTTGTCTTGCTTGTACCATGAGACTTATTGGTCATCTTGGACCATTTGATGGCGCACATGTTAGAGATCTTGCTTCGATTTTTCATTTTAACCATTCCATGCATCATGATATATATGCCTTGTGTGTTGCATCCAATTCTTGGATTATTTGCTCCTCTCATATGTTTGGTCGCAACAATGTCATCACTTCACATATGCCATGTCCCATTGCTTGTCACATGATTGACTTGATTGCCTCACACATGATGAACAATTTCTCTTTCTATTGTGTTGAGTGCCACACTATGTTCACTACACCCTGTGCACATTATGCTTGGATTGTCTTGCACTTAACCCATGTGTTTAGACATCTCATCTTCTTAGGTGTTGTGAATGATTCATATGCCTACCATAGACCTTTCATTGAGCAATTTGTGAATGCTTGCTATGAACTTGAGGTAGATGCTTATTCTCTTGACACACATATTTGCATCTCTACCTTCCATTTACATGCTTGTCCCCATGATATATTTGCTTGTGATCGATTGATATGCTTACATGCCATGTCACAATCCTTTGTCACACCATATGCTTTGCATGATGATGACACTTGTTTGGTGACTTACCTCTTGAATGCTTGGTTTTTCACTAACGCTAACCACATTTATTTTTCCAAGTATTTGTTATCCTTACTCCTTTTGAAGGAATCAAAAGACAGTGCGACATTGGAGAGTGTCCATTTCGAGCTTCATGATGACAAGTACTTGGTGAACGTCCACTTCTACACGACGAAGCCATCTCTTTCCCATGGTGATTTGGTTTTCGATCCGAGGTCGGATCTTTCCCAAGGGAGGGGAGATGATGCGGAGCATCCTATGGACATCACCATGTCAAGAGTTCGTTTGGCAAGTGACGCGTGCGACATCTACTTCACATACGCAAAGGTGAATCATCTCCTTTACACGTGCTCACTTGACCCCTTCGAGGATGGTATACTACTTGACACTTCTCCCATGTGCGTGCATAGGTATTATCGGAGCTTCATGGATGTTGAGGAGGAGTGCAAGCGCCAAGGAACAACTACACCAACCGTGAGGGAAGCCTGGAAGCGATGATGGAAGAAGACGGAGTCATTGAAGCTTACAAAGAAGCCGGACATCCCGGCCAAGGGCCGGACATCCGGCGCCTGTGCAGCCGCCCAACAGCTGCACCAACAGAAGGCCGAACAAGCTTCAGCGGCCGGACATCCGACGCCTCACCAAAGCCCGGACATCCGGCGCCTCCCCCGGAAATCCGGCGTCGACGAGAATGCACCCGAAGTTTGGCCACTTCAGCCCGGACATCCGGCCAACCGCTCCGGACATCCGGTGTCTCACAAGAGCCCGGACATCCGGCCCCCAGCCCGGACATCCGGCGCCTGCCTGCGCGCAGAGACGGGCCAGAGGCCCATGTATCCCCTCCTCACTTACCCCTTCGTGGCTTAGACTATATATACTCCTCCCCTCCTCCTAGTTAGGGTTAGCAAAGTGATAGCTCATTTGATAGAGAGCTTTGCTCCTTGTACCACTCTACTCTTGAGAGAGAGAGAGAGAGACTACTACTCCTTATGGAGGCCAAGACCTCCATCTAGGAGAAGATCCCACGGGATATATCATCAAGACCCCCTCTTGGGCGGCCCCCTTCAAGACCTCCCCATGGAGACGAACTTTACCTTGTATTTTTTCCCTTTGTTGTTCATGTACCTTGTGGATCTCGTGTGTTTGATGGTCTAGTGGATGTGTGATTGGATTTGTTCTTGAGTGTTTCCCCTTGTGATTTCCCTCCGTTCTTCCCCGTGTTCTTCGAGGGAACCCACTCCAATCGTGAAAGATCGGCCTACACCGGGTTAGCCCCGTATCATTTGTCCTTTAACCGTAAGCCGGCTTAACATGTGACCTTAAACCGGCATAATCTTTTTTCTGAAATGGCTAAGACATATATTTCTTGCACTTGGGTCAAATCCCGGATTACCGAGGAAGAACTGAACAATTGTTTCGCCACTAGCGCCTTAGCCAAAAAGGAGGATATCCACTGGAGAGCTCCTAGTGATGAAGTCCTTCCTCAACCCAAAGATGGAGAAGTAATTGTTTTTACTGATCACTTGGGTCGGGGGTTCAGCCCTCCCGGCTCAATTTTTTTTCATGATGTGCTTCATTTCCTCCAAATGCACCCTCAAGACATCGGACCCAACTCTGTGTCTAACATTCGTAATTTTCATGTATTCTGCGAAGCCTATCTTCAAGAAGAACCTACAGTTGATCTATTCAGGGAATTCTATTATTTAACCGCCAAACTGAATTTGTTGATGGGCCATGCCAAGAGCTTGGCAGAGTCATTATTCAGAAGTGGAAAGATGTCAATTTTCCTCATGCCAAGCTGCACAGCCACCCCAAAGATTGGAACCAGACTTGGTTCTATGTTCAAGACACATCCCCAGCTGGTGAAAATCCTCTGCCGGGTTACCGCGAGCACCGGCTTAATACAACCATCCAGTTCCCCAACGTCTTGTTGCAAAGGAACAGGCCAAGTATGCACCTACCTTCTCAAAGCTCAGAGCCTTTATGGCCAACGGCTTAACTGGTGTCGATTTTTTCCGGTGTTGGCTGTCTTGGAGTATCTTGCCATTAAGCCGTCGCCCCGGCTTCATGTGCGAATATACTGGTGATGTAGAAGATCCTCAGCGCCATTGTGATATTCAGTTATCTGAGACAGAAATTACCGAAGCCACCAAAAAATTGTTGAATGAACCTATAAAAGAGTGCAGCAAAACTGGACTTAGTCCTTTCTGCACTGTCAACAAGCCACCAGCCGTAAGAATTACCCAACTCCTGCTTAATCCACATTCTTAATATTCTCTTATGATCTTTTCAATCTTAACAGGCTGATGATCCATTTTGGAAGAGGAAACCGCAGGATAAGCCGGCCAGAACACCTCGTGTCAAAAACAAGGCCAACAAGAAGCCCACCTAAAAGAAAACTGATGAGTCTGCCGAGTTAAACATTGACGATGACAATGATAATCATGAGTCAGAGGTAGAAGTTGATCACTTGGTTCTTTTTTCATTCATCTCATTGACAATAATTGTTATCAGGACGACGCAGAGGCTAGCCGTGTAGGTGACGTAGAGGTAATTATTCTTTCCTCCGGCTCAGAACCTCTGCCAACACAGAAAACCCGTCAAGCAAGACGGAAAGTAAGTTTTTCTCACCCTGAAGCAACAACAACATGAAGCTCGCCGAACGACTCAGCATAGCGGCAACATGATCACTTCTTCCGGTTTACCAAACACTCCACTTCGCAAACGCCATCCAGAGGACTTACATATTTCTGACATATTTTACCCCAAGGTGGGTTATTTTCGACAACCTCTTAACCCGCCTGATTCAAACTATCAGGGGAGTTCTCATTCCTCTTCTGGCGAGTCAACAGGAACACAAATTCCAGCTTTCAAGACTGTACCTTGGTAAAACTATTTTCAACTATTCCAATTGTTGTGCTTGATCACCACCTTGACTTCTTTTTATTTCTTGTTTTTCAGGGGCCAAGCTAAACCCGGTAAAAAGGAAAAAATGAATAAGCCGGTCAATGATCCCAAACTGTCGTGGAATTGTCACGGCAGATGTCCTAGTGCGAGGACTTTGTCGTGGAGCCATCACAACGAAGTTAGCTTAAAGGGGTTAAACAGGACAAAGGACACGGGGAGTTTATACTGGTTCGGCCCCTTGCGGCGAAGGTAAAGGCCTAATCTAGTTTGAGGTGGTATTGCTAGAGTTTCGATGACCAGGGAGCGAATACTCTAAGCCTGGCTCTCGATCTGTTGTTTCTTGTTCCTAAACCACTGCCGGGTCGTCCCTTTATATACACAGGTTGACGCCTGGTCGGTTTACAGAATCCCGGCGGGCTCATAAACGTGCCCAGCTCGGTATCTACTCTTTCCTATCTTACAATACAAGTTAAATATCTTATGGCGGTTTACATCTATGGGCCCTAATCCGCCCTTGGGCTTTGGGCCTTCTTATTAAGTCTCCTCCATAAAGCGCCATCCTCCATGTCTTCATGGGTTTTAATACGGGAAAGTTACTATGAGTATAACCCGACCCCTCCTGGGCGGTTTATAATCAATAGTTATATCCCCAACATTAGGCCCCAGGTTGATTTGAACTTGTTCACATCAATCTTCAACACTTAGAAATAATCCCTCCTTCATTACCTTCACAAAACTTATAACTCGCCATGACGTCATCTTCTCGAACCATGATAACCCGCCGTGACGTCACTTGCCATTAACTTTACATAGAGCCAAAATCTTTTAATGCATCTCCTTTTCTTTAATGAATGTCCAAAAGTCGAGACATCTGCAAATCTATAGTTCTGGTTTTTTACCTCCTCGATTCCCGCGCTTGCCACTTATCCATTCTCCTTATAAATAAGACCGGGGGTCCCTTTCACCCCCCCCCCCCCCCCGTGCCTCTTCGTCTCATCATCTTCCTCACGACGCCCTAGCGCTCGAGCTCCGCCGCCGCCCTCAAGCTTCTGGCTCAACGTTGGCCGCTGCATCACCCTGTTCGGACCAGATTTCCGTCGCGCCCCTCCGCCATTTACCAGCATCAGTGAGTTTTTCCTTCGCCCCCCCATAGATCTTGTTAGGGTTCGCCCGAACTCATAGGGGTTCTGTTGGGGATATTTCTACTGGGCATAAACCGCCTATCTCGGGCCGGGTTAACTTCATCGATGAGATCAACAGTAGAAGCCCGAGAGGCATGAGAATAAAGGCCCAAGGCACATGGTCGGTTTAGCACTGTAGCTATAAACCGCCCGGTATGTAAACTTGTATCATAAGTTAGGAATAGAGAGAGACCAACCCGGATGTGTATGAACCGGAGATTGGGACTCTCTGAACCGACGGGCGTCGCCCATGTATATAAGGGGACGACCCGGGACGGTTCAAGGACAACAATTTCGAGGCCTAGGAGAAGCTTATTCGCTCCCTAGTCATCGAAACCACATCAATCCCATCAAAACTAGACGTAGGCTTTTACCTTCATCGAAGGGGCCGAACTAGTATAACTCTTGTGTCTTTGCGTCCGCTTTATCCCCTTCAAGTTAAACCGTAGTGATGGCTCCACGACTAAGTCCTTTCATGAGGACATCTGCCGTGACAAAACCACGACAGTTGGCGCCCACCGTGGGGCTATCGCGCGATGGTTTGATGATCTTGGAGGGCAAGTTCAAGGACTGAAGGCTATGCCGTGGCCGGATGACCAAGAGTCGTCGCGGCAAGCTCTACATCGACGACGCAGGATGGGGCCCCGAGGCCGGTTCAATCGAGTACGGATACCGGGTCCGCTTTGGTGGCATCCACGCTTTTCATCGGCAAGATCGGAGAGCCAGGGCCCGAGTGGACATCCGCACCGACCTCGCCGAGACAGCTCGGCGCATTTAAATCTGCCCAAGCTAAACCGCCGTGAGGCGTGCCTTTGTGGGAGTTATCCACGGAGGAAGTTATAAGGGCGGATCGTAATCGACATCAAACGGTCGTTTGCTCGACGACGAATCGTCAACCGGAGAGACCGAATCTACGTATCAGCTACAAGATGGCTGGATTGGGGACCGTTCGATGGTGATGATGTTCGGACCCTCCGATCTACCCAACCGGGTTGGAATATTCATGGCTGGTACACAAGCAAAGGCTTCATTCTTCAACACATGGCGACGATGGCCGGTTCATCAGCCGACGATGGCTGCCGGGCGAGGAGGCCCCTGCGGCGCTCGCCGCTCAAGTTTTATCAGATCTGTTCGATGTGCTGGCTGCGCTCATGGCAGAAGCTAACCCGGCGGATCAGGATGCTCACAATGCGGAGATTGCAAGAGTAAAGGAACAGATCGCCTAGGCCAAAGCGGATCTAGCAGCTGCTGATGCCAGGATGACGGCAGAACGGGCCGCTTTAGATGCGCAGGCTTATAGGCTCATGTTGGATCAGAACGCGTCGCATGAAGTCATGAAAAGGAAATATAGATCCCGTTTGCCTTCAGGTTTCGGAGGAAGAGACCTTTTCAACACCCGGAGCGGGAACCAGAATCCGCCAAGAGTAAACCGGATGAAGCACTGGGATGGCTACGCGGTTCAACCTCGCTTGATAGATCTCGCCTCGTCGTAACGCCATGGTGCCTCAGAGCTGTGCAAACACCTCCGGCCACTACTCCAATCCAATGGATAACCTTGTTGCAGCGGCGGGCGCGATTAGAAGCTATTGCGGTTGAAGGTGATTCGCCGCAGCGGTAGAGACGCTACCGGTTAAGGAACTCCTTAGAACAGCCTTAGTTCAACAGAAGCATACTCATACAACCGCCGACCGATCCACTCTACCCCGCAAGCCGGAGCTATAGCAGGCACGTGGATGAACCGCGGTATCAAGTAATGAACGGCAGTGCGCTTGCGTGGCAACCACCCGGCTGTGTGGTGTTGATAATGCCCAGGAGGTAGTAGACCGGCCCGAGCATGCAGGGAGGCCGAGTTGGCAAGACAAAGCACCAAGCATATCAGCTCGCGCCGTTCGGCCCAACCGTGTCGATCGAGCCCGGGCTTTCCTCTAGTTCTTTGGGGGTACCTTGCCTCGCCCCCGCTTTACGCAATGTACGCTTTCCCAAGGATTTCAAAGGTCCGTGCTAGGTGCCGAATTACACTGCCGATTTAGCTCCAGAAGCATGGATAGAAAGCTATGAAATGGCCATGGAGATGCTTTGGATGTGGACGAGGGCCGCGTGTGCAAAAGTACTTCACTATGATGCTCAAGGCACGACCTGCATTTGGTTGAAAAGCTTACCACCCAATTCTATCGGTTCATGGGCCCAACTGCGAACCCGGTTTATCCGAATTTCAAGGATACATGTAAACAGCCCATGTCCGTAGTGGACTTGGCGGCTTGTGTCCGTGGGGAAGGGGAGTCAATAACCCGTTGGCTGCGCCCGGCCGGAAATTCTGCACTCATCGACCGGATCAACGCGAACTCTGCGATCATAACTCGGAGGGTAATTGCCGGTTCACGCCTTTAAAGTTGAAGTTGGGACGATGAAGCGGTTTTGTAATTACATGGGCACTCTCATGGGCGCTTTAGTGAAGTATGCTGATTACGATAGTACCAAGGATCCCGAGTCCGACGATGACGAGACAGGAAGGGAAAGAAGAACAGCAGCTCCAAGGGCCGCAACATCATTCGCAGTAATGGTGGAGGCAAGCGAAAGCTTAATGGTAATACGGACTTCGTAGCTAACACCAACGCCAAGCACGACAAGGCCAGCGCGCGCAAGGGTAAACGTCGAGTCGAAGCGAGCGCCTAATCCTAATCCGGACCGCTTGAACTATTTATTGAATCAGCCCGTCTCAAGCGGCGGACGACGGAGATGCCAAAGAAACCACCTACGGAATGATTGCTATATCATGCAGGAGTTCAAGAATTCCAACGCTTTCCGGTATGATCAAGGTTACGGCGGCGGTTCAGATCCGGGTCGGGTTTCGGTGGAGGAAATTCCGGTTCGAGGATTTAATGGTACGTCAGCGGACATGGTAATCAGAATAATCAGAATAACCAAGGAGGTTACAACCCGACAAACAATGATCGGGTTATCGAGCCACCCAAAGCGGTTGAATAGTGGGCGTACCTTGTCTTCACCACCAGCTTAGATAAGCGAGACCGGAAGCTTCGTAAGCGGGCAGTCAACATTGTTGAACCGCCGCGTGCCTCACTACTCACGCCGGTCGTAACAGCCCATTGTATGGAGTAGAGAGGATCATCCTCCTCGGGTGGATAATCCGGGTCATTAGCCCTAGTAGTGGCGCCTCGTGGGAGGTTATAAGTTCACCAAAGTACTCATGGACGGAGGGAGCAGATTAACATCCTCGTATTATGAGACTTTCCGTCGTATGGGGTTATCAGATAAACATCTCAAACCGTCCCAATACAAGTGTTCCATGGGGTGGTGCACTGCAAGTCAAAGATACCCGGTTGGTAAGATAGCCCTGGAAGTGGCCTTCGGAGATGAATATGATTCCGGATCGGAAACGTTGACGTTTGAAGTGGTAAAAATACAAAGCCCGTATCACGCCCTATTTGGGCGGCCGGCTTATGCCAAATTCATGGCACGGCCTTGTTATATTTATCTGCAGCTCAAGATGCTGTGTTACAAGGGGACAATAACGGTTCATGGGAGCCGCAAGATCGCTTTGGAATGTGAGGAAGGTGACGCAGCTTATGCAGAGTCGGTTTGTGCCACCGAGGAGCTGAAGTATTATAAGGACAATGTTGATCCGACGGACATGACTCCATTGAAGAAGCCAACCACGGAGCATGATCCGGGCCTCAAGTTCAAATCGGCACCGAGACTAAGCTTGTTGACTTCGCGGCTCGGTGATTCATCCAAACAGTTTAGCATCGATTGCCAACTGGATCCGAAATAGGAAAGCGGCGCTCATCGAAGTTCATCCGTGAGAATCGGGACATTTTGCTCGAAACCTTCTCGACATGCCAGTGTACCGAGGGAACTCGCTGAGCACACTCTTAATATTGATCCCAAGTACAAACCGGTGAAGCGGTTTCTCCGCCCGGTTTAACGAAGAAAGACGCAAGGCCATCGGGAAGAGGTAGCCAGGCTCTTGGCGGCTGGTTTTATCGTTGAAGTCTTCCATCGAGTGGCTTGCTAATCCGTGCTGGTTCTTAAGAAGAACGGCACTTGGCGCATGTGTGGATTACAGATCTTAACAAGGCTTGTCCGGCAGATCCTTTCGCCTCCCACGCATTGACCAGATTATTGATGCCACGGCGGGTTGTGAGCGCTTGAGTTTTTGGATGCATATTCGGGTATCATCGATCAAGATGGCAGTTAAGGACCAAGAGAAAACAACGTTTATCACCCCTTTGGAGCCTTACGCTATGTGTCTATGCCTTTTGGGCTCAAGAGCGCCCAAGCTACTTACCAAATACTGCAGGTACGTAATTGCTCGCGTAAACAGATCGGGTCAGTAATGTGCACGCCTATGTAGACGATATTGTGGTTAAATCAAGGGAGAAGGAGACACCGATTGGCGATTTGAAGGAAACCTTTGACAGCCCCAAGGGTTTACAAGATGATGCTCAACTCAGCCAAATGTGTTTTTGGTGTTCCGGCAGGCAAGTTATTGGGTTTTCTTGTATCCAAAAGGGGAATCGAAGCTAATCCGGAGAAGATCACGGCTATTACTTCCCTTGCTAAACCGAAGTGCATTAATGATGTCCAGCGTTTGGCAGGCGGATTGCCCGCGTTAAGCGGTTTATCGCCCACCTCGGAGAGAAGGCCATCCCTTTGTACCAGAATCTTTGAAGAAGACAGATCGGTTTATGCGAGTCCACCGCGATGAAGCGTTGGAGGACTTAAACGGCAATTGGCCAACCCGCTGCATTTCGCCGCTTCCCATTGACAAGGAGCCGCTTCGCTATATGTTGCTGCTAATGCTGTATGTTAGCGTGGCCATTGTGGTAGAGCGGAAGGAGGCAGGAAGGAGCATCCGTTCAACGTCCGGTTTATTATATATCGTCAAGTACTTATTGAATCTAAGCAAAGGTATCTCGCATTGGCGTAAGCTGGTGTATGGGGTTTTATGGCTAGCCGAAAGCTGAAGCAAAGATTTCCAAGGGCACCCCATCACGGTGGTCGATTCTGCTCCCTTAGGCGATATCATACAAAACCGAGAAGCGGTGGCGGATTGCTAAATGGGCTATAGAGCTTGGGCGCACGATCCCGAAATATGTGCCTCGGACGTGGTAAAATCTCAAGCGCTTGTAGGTTTCATTAATGATTGGACAGAGTTGCAAGCTACCAAGAAAAACCGGATCACACATATTGGACCATCCACTTTGATGGATCCAGTGCAATTGGAGGGCTCGGGCTGGAGTCGCATTACTAACTTCCCCACGAGGTGACAAGTTTTGTTACGCTTCTTCGCTTAATGTTCCCTTGTACTAACAATGCAGCTGAGTATGAAGCCTTGCTCCATGGTCTCCGGATGGCTAAGGAGATGAATTTAAGCGGGTTAAGTGCTTGGTGACTCGGACCTAGTGGCGCAACAAGTGTCCGCACTTGGGATTCCAAGGACCCGCTCATGGCTGCATATCGTCGTGAGGTGGATATCGTCATGGGTCATTTCAAGGGCTATCGTGGACCACGTGGACCGTCGGAAGAATGAAGCGGCGGACGCCTTAAGCCGGGTTGGGCTCTCAACGTAAACCGTCCCACCCAATGTTTTTCGGACGCATCAGTATAACCCATCACCAAGCTCCCCGGTGAAGCGGATTTGGCTATTCCTGATCCGGAGGCTCAATTGGTGGCGGCCCTTCACGCTATTCGGATTGACGCTCCCTTATCTTGCGTACATGAACCGGGGTGAGTTACCGTAAGATGAGACGTTGGCGGCAAATAGTCCGGCGGTCTAAGTCTATGACTATTATTAATGATGAATTGCATCATTGCAGTATCCGGGCGCTTTCAACGCTGTGTGTCCCCCGAGGAAGGCTATGAAATATTGCGTGAGATCCACGAAGGAGATTGTGGTCACCACGCCGGTTCAAAATCCTTGGTGGCTAAAGCATTCCGCCACGGTTTTTATTGGTTGATTGCCCATGCTGATGCGGAAGATCTAGTCAGATGGTGTGATGGTTGCCAAAAGTTTTCCAGACGTGCTCATGTACCGGCCCAAGAATTGAGGATGATTCCGATTACTTGGCCGTTATGCGACTTGGGGTTGGATATGGTTGGACCTTTCAAAAGGTCCAAGGACAAAAGACCCACCTCTGGTGGCGGTTGACAAATTTACAAAGTGGGTGGAGGCGTAACCAGTTAGCAAGTGTGACGCGGCTACGGCGGTTCAGTTCATCAAAAGGGTGATTTTCCGGTTTGGCTTTCCACACAGTATCACCACAGATAATGGTACCAATTTGTCCAAAGGTGCCATGAAAGAGTTCTGTGAACGAGAGCACATCCGGCTAGATGTTTGCTCAGTAGCACACCCAAAGTCCAATGGTCAAGCGGAAAGAGCTAATCAAGAGATCTTAAGAGGCATCAAGCCCCGCTTATGGTCCTTTGCAGAGAGGACGCCGGTTGTTGGGTGGAAGAATTACCATCCGTGTTATGGAGTATCAACACTACGCCTAACAGATCCACGGGATACACACCGCTCTTTATGGTCTATGGAGCGAGGCGGTTCTCCCGATGACATCCGTCATGACTCACCTCGTGTGGCAGCTTATGTTGAAGGCATAATGAGACGGCACGGCAGGACGCTTTGGATCGGTTGGATGAAGAGCGGGACATAGCAGCTGCTCGCTTCGGCGATTTACCAATGTAACCTTCGTCGTTACCATAGTCGCCGGGTCAGAACCAGAACTTTTCAAGAAGGAGATTTGGTGCTTCAGCTCATCCAAGACCAGACTGATATGCACAAGTTATCCCCACCTTGGGAGGACCTTTCGTGGTCAGCAAGAATCTGCACAACGGGTCATACTATCCGATCGATATTCGAGAGCATAAAGACTCACGCACGTTAGAGGAGGAGACCAACAGGCCGTGGAACATAGCTCATCTTCGGCCTTATTATACCTGAGCCATCGGCTCTCCTTATGTACATATTATGACAAAGGTATATATTATGACTAAAGTAATAAACCGGAGCCTCATTTCTGGGTATCTGCTCGCTACATCATGCGTGGTTACATGGAGTTGTTACGTCTTAAAGCGGCCTCCGGTTTACCCCTTGAGTTTGCTTTTCAAAAGCTTTGTGATATCACTTGGGGCTTGGTCGTGGTCCGAACCAATGCAACACCTTTTGATAGGCGAAGCCACCAGATCACTTGGGGACATGGTCAAGTCTGAACTACCACGCCTCTTGATCGGCCCTAAGGCCATAGAGTCACTTGGGGGCTTGGTCGAACCCGAACCATTGTCACGCCACTTGATCGGCATAATGCCACGGTTTCAGCTTGGGGACCTCGCTGACTTGAATCATAGCTACACCTTGTAGGAGCTTGATCGTGTCCGACCATGGTAACACCATCGATCGGCTCAAGAAAGCCCTCTTTTTTGCAAACGGTTTATCATTGCCTTTGCTTTCATGATTTTTTGTTGTGTTTCTTACACCGACAACATTTTTAAACCGGTTCGAACTATCATTTGACGAAATTCGGTTCACTTTTAATCTGGAGTTTGTTTTATCGGTTTGGTTTGTTCTGTTAACATCCCATTATGGAGTAATAGAGGGCTCGTCCTGACCCGGCACGGTTTACACTGTAAACCGGCATTATAAATACAGGAGTTGTTCTCTCCTTTGACGGTAAGGGTTTATACAACCTCCGCTTCAAGATTGGTTAAACCAACTTTATGCCCAGTGATGGCAGGTATTTTGTATCATAATTTTTATTGTATACCTCCATATTTCATTTCATATATATATGAACATCACATGCCAAACTGGCGGTACAAACCGCCGTGGCGGTTTACGATTTTGTGACTGCAGGCGACATATATATTGAAAATATCGATCATTCACAAAAAGGTATCAGTACCTATGCATGAAGGCATATTCAAAGCAAGAGTATTGGCTATCCTATTACAAGGCAACATGGTGCCCAAATAAGATCACTGTTTTTATGGAAAATAATGAAGGCAGCTACTTAAACCGCTTCCGGTTCATGCTTGCTCGCCGCCTCGGCCCGATGGTTGTGGGTCGCCCCTGTGCCGCTTCACTTCTTCATCTCTCGCACCGGCCGGAAGTCAACAAGAGTCCATCGTTTCCCATTAAAGCTTGAAAGATGCTTCTTCATGGATCAGGGCGGATGGTTCAATATCGAGCATAGGTGTGCTTACGGTTTGGGGGATCAGGTTCTCCGCTTGAGAACAGTGCAGCCACTCGCTTGTTCTGATCGTCATATTGAGCTTGATAATGTGACAGATTTGCCTCTTCAACTAGTTGGCAAGCTAGAGGGCGCACCGCCCGGTTTATCGCCCTCAGATCGTTCTCGTTGAACTCTGAACCGTCCTCCTTCAAACTAGGATAGCCCTGGGCTGCCTCCACAGGATCGAAATCTGGCACCCATGCTTTGGCCCGGATTAAAGCGTTAATGGCACCGGGTTCGAAAGCAGCAGATTTTTTCAGCTCTTCAATCCGGGTGGGGAGCATGGACAGCCTCCTAAGAGTGTCTTGGATCAAGGAGGGTGCGGATTGTTGTGGGATGCGGTGGAGATGATTCGCATACCGTGTACAACTGCTCTACTAGAGTATAGACAGCTTTCAATTTCATCCGCATATCCGATCCCAAGTGACCAATACGCAGCCTATGACAATACAAGAGCAATCACAAACCGGATTTATCATAATACAGCTCAAGTTATTACAGGTCAGCAAAGCTTACCAAAGATAGTCAATCATGGCGCAGTACTTGTCGCTCACGCTGGTCAGCTCCTCCACCACCGGTTTAAGGGCAGCTTCAAGATTTTCAGCCCTTTTGTTAAAGCGGCCTTCAAGATCCCAGCCCGCCCGCTTCAGACTTGAACCATTCCTTGAGCTGCTCCATTGTGGTCAAGGCGGTTTTCGCTCATCTTTGGCTTTGGAAGTTTCTCGCCATCTGGGTCTTGATTCTCTTGCGAGATCATTGATTTGTATGCCTTGTTGATATATTTCGCCTCGCAACAACACAAGAGCAAATTCTAAGTCCCGAGTGCATAACCGCCATACACACTTGGCACTTGGGGGCTAATGCATATTTGATCATCATCTACCAACGGAATCACAAAGTCCCAAGCTTAATACAAGTATTCAACTTGGCACTTGGGGGCTAATGGCTAGTTGATCGAACCTGCTCTAATGCGGTGCTATGGATTATGTCCCGGTTTAACTATATTACAGCTTAAACCGCCCTTGGGGGCTAGGAGAGCTAACAACAATTGAAACATCCTAGTAGAAAGAAACATGGAGGTTACCTCAAATTTTTCCTTCATCATTTTCACCAGGCCAGCTTCGTAATCATGGCTAGTAAACAGCCGGTTCAAATAACCAGCATGAAGGTCTTAGGGGCTCAGAGCGGCATAAGTTGCCAGATCAACATCCCACTTGCCCTTGCTCATGATGGCGGATTCTTCCTTGGCAGAATGCTTGGCTAAAGCGACCGGGTTACCCGGTTCATCGTGGCCAAAACCAGTGATTACAACATCATCGCCCTTGCTAACGCCCGGTTTGACCAGAACGGTCGTTTTATCGTAAGGTGACGGATTGGACTGGTGGGTTTCTCAATCCGGGCCGGGCCTCCGGGCTAATCAGCAAGACGGGAGGAATCAATAGGCCTATCCTCAGCAATAAGAATGTCATCATGCAATGGTGGGTCGTTGGGCGTATCTTCACAAATAGCCGCTTCAGGATTCGGGGTGCTTTCCGGTTCAGGGGCAGTCTCTTCGTCAACCGTCTTATCCAGACGAGCCTTTTTGCTTGGCCTTCGTTTAGCCCTGGAAAAGCATAAGAACAGTCAAATACAACGTATGTCATGAAAGGACGCACTGGAAATAATGTAAAGTGTATGACTTACCCAAGCACCATTTTAAGCGGTGGCAGCTGAGTGGCTGATGACTCGCCAGATGAAGAGTGGGAAGTGACCTGATAATCGGAGTCAGATGGATTAAGGGGTTGACAAACACAGCCCGCTTTAGGATAAGCATCGACAATCAAATTAGAGACCTCACGAACGACGTTTCGAACCGGGCTGTTTGGTAAACCGGTGGAGGTAACTACACATTGTCTTAGAGAGTTGTGCGGCGAGCTTCATGTTCTTGAGTCTTCATAAGAAATTTGGGATCCAAGTAAGCAAGGGGATGAGAAAACTTAATTTTCCGGTTTGCCCGATTTGATTTTTAATGAAGGCGAAGGACTTGAATCAGAGGAGAGAATAATTACCTCTACATCATCTCGCATAATCGGCTTCAGCCTTCATCCCCGGCTAAATATCATTGTTAATTAGGCATATGAAAAGTAAGCCAAGTGAATCAAGTTCTACCTCAAGGTCCGGATTACTCACAAAGATCATCCGCGGGCCGGATCGGAAGATGCAAAGTGGTTCTTCTTTATAAGCGCTTCTCTTGACAGCTTTGGTCTTTTTGCGGGTTGGTTTCTCCAGCTTTGTTCGGGCTTCTCGGTTTCTCTTGGGGAAGTTTCTTGCTCCGTAATGGGTCATCACCCTGGTTAAGCAGCGATTGAGGTTAAAAGTCATACCCAAAACAACAGTAATATATTCAAAGAAAAGATTAGTTAGAAGACTTACAGAGGGTGGCTTGTTGGTAGCACGTAATCGGGAGCAGATCGTTCTGACACGTAGATGTTCGGTTCATTCAGCATTTTCTTCATCGCTTCAAAGGACCTCATCATCGGTGAGCTGAATATTAATGTGTCTCGAGGGGATCATTGACACCGCCAGAGTACTCGCACATTAAACCGAGCTACCGGAGAGGGCAGATGCTCCATGATATCCAAAGAAGTCTGCGAGATCAATCCCGGTAAGTCCATTGGCCATGAAGGCTCTGAGCTTAGAGAGTTGAGGAGCATATTTACTTCTCTCACTGGCAGTTAACCTTTGTGGGAAGGGATGTGCATTACTGAGTCGCTCAGGACGAAAACCGGGCAAAGGATTCTCATTACCAGGTGAGGTGTCTCGGCAATAAAACCAAGTTTGATTCCATTCCTTGGGGTGGCTGTGCGATCCCGACATGAGGATAAGTGACTTCCTTCCTCTTTTGAATCGCCATGCCTCCTAATTTCGTGTTGGGTCTGGCCGGTGAATTCTCAGGCGCGTTTAGATGAAAGCAATCTCTAAACAATTCAACCGTGGGTTCTTCTTGAAAGTATGCATCACAAAGCACTTGGAAGTGGCAAATATTGGTAATGTAATTGGGGCCTATATCTTGCATGGACGGAGTTGAAAATTGGCTAGCACATCCCGGTAAAATTTTGAACTGGCGGGTTAAAGCCCCTGCTAAGTGATCTCATGAATACTACAATTTCCCCTCCCCGAGGTGTGGGTGGATATTCGCTGCTGTGAACCCTCCAATGGATATCATTTTTGCTGCTTAAAGCGCCAGTCAGTACAAGGTTGTTTAACTGAGTTTCGGTGACCCGGGAAGGCGCCCAGTTGCATTCGTACACTTGCTTGGACATCTAAAAAAAGAAAAAATATATCCGGTTCAAGGAATATGTTGGGACAAAAAGAGAACCGGCGTACCATGCTGAATCGGAGACAAATACATCTAAACCGGAGTTCTACGGGTTACGTAATCTGGTTAAGGAATTTTGGCGGTTCAACAAGGGGACTAATGGTGTATACCGGTTTGATTAATTTTTTCTATGACAAGTTAAACCGCCTGGTCTAAACATTGAAAGCATCTAAAGGTTGCAAATGGTTAAGTATGCAGAAACAGGTTTCATAAGACTTCTTTACAATGAAGGATCTGGAGCCAGATCGTAAAAAGAAGGAATAAAATGTAACAGTTTTTCATGCCATGAACCAAGATGATATGTAAGATCTATAGGTATAGGCACAAGGCTACAAAAGTGCATACTCAAAAGTTACCGCTAATCGGAGCGAAGCTGTCACAAAGAACTAGCCAGAGTCCGGCAGAACATGAGCAGCTTCATGGAGCACGGCAAGAAACAAGAAACCCTAGAACGGATCTAGGTCAAGGGAGCTAAAGGCTTACCCGAGTCGAGGAGATGCGGAGGAGGCGCCGCGTCTCCTCGGGTGTGTTCAGGGTGATGCAATGCCCGAGACGAGGCAGAGATCGACGGCGCGCGGAGCTCCGAGGCGAGTGGGCGCGAGGAAGACGAAGAGAAAGAGGACGAAGGGAAGAAAGGGAATGACCTTTCGGTCCTATTTATAAGGCGCAGACACCTGTGTCGTGCACGGGAATCAAGGACCGCTAATCTAGGAAGCGGAGTCGTCCGCCTCGATTATTGCGGGATTCGTTAAATAAAGAAGACATCATGAATGTTGTCTTTAATGAAGACGCCATGCCGTTTACAAAGAGTCGGAGAAGGTGACGCCACGGGCGGTTCAACAATTTCAAGAAAGTATTTGCAGATGAAGATTTTTATCAAGGATTGACATGAACCTGCTTCAAATCAACTGGGGCCTAATGTTAGGGATATTACTATCGATGAAAACCGCCTATCTCGGGCCGGGTTAACTTCATCAAGAGATCATCAGTGTAGAAGCCCGAGAGGCATGAGAATAAAGGCCCAAGGCCCTGTAGTCGGTTTAGCACCTGTAGCTATAAACCGCCCGGTATGTAAACTTGTATCATAAGTTAGAATAGAGAGAGACCAACCCGGATGTGTATGAACCGGAGATTGGGACTCTCTGAACCGACGGGCGTCGCCCATGTATATAAGGGGACGACCCGGGACGGTTCAAGGACAACAATTTCGAGGCCTAGGAGAAGCTTATTCGCTCCCTAGTCATCGAAACCACATCAATCCCATCACAACTAGACGTAGGCTTTTACCTTCATCGAAGGGGCCGAACTAGTATAACTCTTGTGTCTTTGCGTCCGCTTTAACCCCTTCAAGTTAAACCGTAGCGATGGCTCCACGACTAAGTCCTTTCATGAGGACATCTGCCGTGACAAAACCACGACAGGTTCGGTGTTGTTCTTCATCTGTTCTTCACCATAGCATAGATGATGGATTCAAAACTTGATATGCTCCTTTGCGGTAGTAGCAATAGTCCTTCTTTTATCATTAGATCTTCTCATTTGTGTAGAAAACCCAACCTGGAACTTCATAAACTGATCAAGTACCTATATTTAGGTCTGAATATTTTTCTTTTTCTGACACGCGGTAGATCTGAAATTACAATACCAATCTGTGAAATCTGTTTTTCACCACTTAGCTATTTTTCGACTTCGGATCTATACTTTCAATGTCTGTGTAGGCAGTTTATCTTCAGAAAATGATAACCTGCCATATACCATTAGTCACCTCTTAAACCGCCAATTGGTCATCTCTGCAACTTGATAACGTCAATCTCCGGTTTATCACACTTGCAAGTTTGAATACTTTCTGCCTTTTAACCTTTAACAGTTTAATCATGAATCTTAAACCTACACAAACCTTCCTTCAGGTTGTCTAATAAATGGCCAAGTCGTTTTATGCCTGCAACTTGGTTCCCTCCCGGGTTATAGAAGAAGAGTTGAACAGATGTGTTGCAACTGGCGCTTTAGCAAAAAAGGATGACATCCATTGGAGAGCCCCTGGTCCAGAAAATCCACCCGAGCCCATAGATGGGGAAATGGTTGTTTTTGTTGATCATCTGGGACGAGGGTTCAGCCCTCCTAGATCAAAAAAATTCCATGACGTGCTTCATTTCTTCCAACTTCATCCTCAAGATATTGGACCTAACTCTGTGTCCAATATTTGCAACTTTCAAGTGTTTTGTGAAGCTTATCTATGAGAAGAGCCCACAGTCGAATTGTTCAAAGATCTCTTCTAATTATACCACTGTACCGAATTTACAGACGGGCCCAATACTGATCTTGGCGGGGTATCAATTCAGAAAAGGAAAGATGTCAGCTTCCCACACGCTAAGCATCACAACCACCCCAAAATTGGAATCAAACTTGGTTTTATTGTCAAGATACATCTCCAACTGGCGAGAACCCTCTGCCGGATTATCGTGCTCACCGGCTTGCCGGTACACATCCACTCCCCCAAAGACTTAGTGGAAAGGAGCGAGCCAAATATGCCCCACAGCTTTCGAAGCTCAGAGCCTTCATTGCCAACGGTTTGACAGGCATTGATTTTGTTCGTTGCTGGGTATCTTGGAGCATTTTGCCTTTAAGCCGTCGTCCCAGTTTAATGTGTGAGTACACAGGGGACTTGAAAGACCCTCAACGGCACACTGATATTCAGCTAACTGATGCTGAAATTACTGAAGCTGTTAAGAAGATGTTGGATGAACCGGTGGCTGATTGCAGTAAAACAGGGCTTAATCCTTTTTGCGTTTCAAACAAACCGCCAGTTGTAAGAATTACCTACCCCTTGCTTAATCCATATTTTTGATATCCCCTTATAATCTTTTCAACTTTTTACAAGGTGATGATCTGTTCTGGAAGAAGAAACCACAGGATAAACCGGTCAGGACACCTCGCCCCAAGACCAATGTCATCAAGAAGCCTGCCAAGAAGAAAAACGTCGAATCCACCAAGTTGAACATTGATGATGACGTTGATAACCCGGAGTCAGAGGTAGAACTTGATTCTCTTGGCTCTTTTTTCATACACCTCATTGACAACGAACATTTTCAGGATGACGCTGAGGCTAGCCATGCTGGTGATGTAGAGGTAATTATTCTTTCCTCCGGCTCAGATCCCCTGCCAACGCAGAAAACCCGTCAAGCAAACCGGAAAGTAAGATTTTCACACCCTCTAGCTTACTTGGATCCAAACTTTCTTTTGAAGAAACAAAGAACCTGAAGCGGGTCAACAAGACAACCCGCATAATGGCTAGGTGGTAACTTCCTTCAGTTTACCGAACACATCGGTTTGTAAACGCCGCCCAGAGGTCTCTTATACTCCTGACACATATTAACCCAAGGCGGGTTATTTCGGATATCCTCTTAATCCATCTGATACAAATTATGAGGGAACTTCCCATTCTTCCTCCGGCGAATCAACAGGGATGCAAATTCCAACCCTTAAAACAGTTCCTGGATGAGCATTTTTAACTTACCCTTCATATCTTATGCTTTATTTTTACACTGACCTGATACACACTTGTCATTTTCAGGGCCAAAGCCAGAGCCAGTAAAAAGGCTAAAGTGAATAATCTGGTTGTTAACCCCAATCCATCTGAACCGGAGAAGACCCCAAAACCTTCTAACCCAAATGATGAAGCTACTCTTGATGATCCGCCACCGCAGGATCATGAAACCTTTGTTGAATAGATGGAAATTGATCTGACGGGTCATGCTGATAACCCGCCACGCCCAGCTAAAACTACTGATGACAAAACTGATGATGTTATGGTCACTGGTATTAGTTATACAGCCCCAGGCAATCCTACTATTCTTTCAAAACATAGTGCCAAAGAAGAATTCTCTGCTATTGACAAAGGCAAGTGGAAGGCCGATTTGGAGAGCTATGCCCACCTCAGCGCCCAGGATATCCATTCCGGGTTTTTAAACCGTTTGTACACAAGCCGTGATTATTAAGCCGGTTTAGTGAACATGATGAAAGAGCGGTATGAGGTAACTGATGTTAAATCTGCATAAATATTCCTTCCATAGCCGCCAAATTTATCAGACATAGAATGTGCTGTAAATTTCCAAAAAACCAGATAGATCAACGCTAGTAACCCCCAAGGGCCGGTTATCATGTCAATATGATCCAGAACTTGTAGAATAATAACTTCTTCAATTTTTGCCTGTCTAGCCCCCAAGGGCCGGTTTATCTTCTCAAGATGAACCAGGACTTTAAAATAACAATTCTTCAATTTCACCTGTGTAGCCCTCAACGCCCGGTTTGTCTTTTCAAGATGAACCGGGGCTTTGTTCCTATAAGGCTCAAAATTCTTGTTGAACATCCTTGTAAACCGATTGACCACCAAGCTGATTGATGGAGGAAAATCCATAGTTTTAACTTGAGCAAATATGCATTAGCCCCCAAGTGCCAAGAATAATACTTGTATTGAGCTTGGGACTTGTAATTTGTTTGATAAGAAGCAATAGGCATTAGCCCCCAAGTGCAAAGTGTATAACTTGTTATGTGCTTGGTACTTCAAATATGTACTGTTAACTCATGACTTGGATGTCTCTAGCAGGCTGAGGTGAGCAAAAAGAATCCCAAATCACCGACCTTCAAGAAAATATCAAATCTCAACAAGCAGAAACTTCCAAGGCCAAGGACGAGCTGACCAGTGCTTTAGCAGCCATGGAAAAACTGAAAGAGAGCTTCAAGAGCGAGCGAGCCGGCTGGGACACAGAGAAAGCAGCTCTGCTGAAGAGGGCCGAGGACGCTGAAGCGGCCCTTAATCCGGTAACGGAGGAGCTGAATGGCTTGAAACGGCAAATAAATGCCATGACTACTGCCATTTTTGGTAAATAACTTCTTCATAAACTTTAAACGTGTATTCTCCCATAAACTGCCGGTTTATCGACGTTTGCGATGATGCAGGATCTCATATTGCTCATCTTGGCTCGGATATGCGGATGAAACTGATGGCTGCCTATACGCTTATAGAGCAATTATACGCTGGCGCACAACGGATCATCTGCACAGCTTCTCATAACAGGGCCACCCCCAACTTTGATCAAGGAAATATTAGAGAGGCTGTCGATGATGCCTGCCCGGTTTGAAGAGCTAAAAAGATCAGCTGCAAGGGCAGGTGCTCTCGACCCAAGACTAACCCGGGCTAAAAGCGTGGATACGATCTTGATCTGACAGATGTTGGAAACGGCTATACGAGCTTCTAGGAGGATGGTTCAGACTTTGATAATGATGATCTCCGAGCCATGACGAAGGAAATGCGCCCATTGGCTAGCAAATTGGCTGAAGAGACCGATCTTTCACATTACCAATCGATTTACGACGCCGCCAACAAGAGAGTTAATCCGCCGACCTATGACGCTCCAACTCTTATTCCTCCAATTCGTAAGCATACCTATGCCCCTGAAGTGGACCCCTCCACACTTATAAGTGATGAGGCTGTATTCAAAGCCCTAACTGGGAGCGATTGGGTAACCATTAACTTCCAGCCACTGGGTAGAGAGGAGGAGGATGAATAGGCGCAGGATGATCCACAACTTTCAAGTCAGCCCGGCGAAGATTCATAAACCAGGGTCCGGTTTACCTTCTGTATTCTGTAAGACTTGTTGAGAACAATTATTATTTTGGGCATCAAAACGCCTTTTAAAAGGCTAGTTTAAAATCTTGATCTGTTATGCCATCGTGCATATTCACTTTGCATGATACTGTTAATCCGCCAAGTTTAAAATATGCCACATATGCTTATGATCTGAGCAATTTGAATCTGTCTCTGCATTCAACAGCGAAAAAAGTGTCCTGGCGGTTTATCGCTGGACGGGTTATCATGCCCAATATATAAGGCTATGAATAAATAATCATAAGTTATAACCAAAGCTGAACTTTAGGAATAACCATATATTTGAGCATATAGCATATCTGTGATATTTGATCACTCAGTTGGTTTATGAAGCCAGTGTAATAAGGGTGATAACCCAAAATTTGAGCACTGGCAAATATATATTGCCAGTTTATGAACAAAACCAAGCTGGGTTAATAAACACCGGACATCATATTACCTTATACTGGCGACTTATAGTCAAAAACCAGGCCGGGTTAATGAACACCGGTTAATGTCAGATACGACTCATAAGGTATTAGCCTTATTGGTTTTCAACCATGTGTTACTATGTCACAAGAGAAAAATCGCAAAAAGACGTTCAAAGCAAATCAACAAAAACATCCAAGGCTTTCATAGGCCGCCAAGCCAAAATATCTTCTTCAATGAAACTAGCATTAGCCACTGGAGGGTCCGCGCTTTCCATGAGCCGGCACTCACATTACCCAATCGACATTTTAACCCAGATAAGTTCAGTTATTATTTAAAGATAGACTTATCAGGAGTACGCGGGGTCAGAGTAGCATCGTGCATCACAGGCCGATTTATCCAAGTTTCAAGGAAGGCGGTATTATCAGCCTGATCAGGGTGCAAGCGGCGCGGGACATCCCGCTCAGCCGGCACGCCGCCCCGCAAAAATAGCCCGCAAAATGCCGTTGGGCTAACCGCGCCATGTCTAACGGGCCCCTGCGGTCACGCCGCTGAGTCCAGCGGGCTTGCCGCAATCCCGCATATCCCGCATAAGTCCTAACCTAGCTTCGAACAAAAAATCTAGTGCCTACCCACGATGGCGGCGGCTGCTGCTTCACCCACCTGACGCTTCTCCTTCGCCACCTCCTCGACGACGGCCTGCTCCTCGTCGCTGACGCCCTCTACCTCCCGGCCACCCCCGCCTCCGGCGCCACCACCAAGTCCCCTCCCAATTTGTGCGCACGCCCCGACGGCCTACTGCGGAACTTCGACGTCCTCACTGGGTACGAGCTTCTCCCCTTCCCCTTCCCCTTTCTTGCTCTGGTTCAAGGTTGCGTCCTCGCCCGACGACTGGTCCACTGGTTGATTAGTTATGGGGGATTCATCGTTGCTGCGGTTTCCTGATGTCAAGGATCTGCTGTTCGTGTCATTAGCCTGCTAGACTGTGCTTGTCGGCGAAGATGTGCGAGAATCTTGGAGCGGTCGATTTGTAGGCTGTTGTCCCTTTGTTGATAGAATTTCAAGCCATATAAAGTGTTATCATCTTTGGTATTCTCATTAAGTTGATGTATATGATGTAGAACTCATGTATGTTTTGCCTGGGTGTAGGTTCCTTGCGTTCCTGTGATATACTGTCAGAAGAACTCCTTGTTTATTGAGCAATCATAGTGGTGTCGACGGCGCCATCTCCACATCGGGACTGCCCTACTGAAATCCTTGATAGAGATGTTGTCCCTCCACTGCCTCCCTCACATGCTGAAGCTATTGTTTCTCCGTCGCTTCTCTCCTTGATTGGAGCAGCTGTTTTTTCATCTTCCGCTTTAGCAAGGGCTCCTGCAACCTTGCCGCGCCCTTTCCTCTCCTCCAAGAACAAAGGGCATGCATCCAAGAACAAAGGGCATGTGTCAACTGATGAAGTCGATGCAGCTGCAACACTTTGCTCCCTTGTCCCAATGACCCAAGATCCTCACCAAGGTACATGTAGCTCCCTTGCCTTTTAATCTTGATGGGTCATCTACTCCCTATTTGTAATAGTAGCTTGGATAGAGAGAGGGTGAACTGAGATAGTGCTTTCGAATATTTCCTATGTTTACATACATGAGAGCTCAAGAACTACTAGATGTAGAGATTGGAAATGCAAATGTTAACTTATGTATTGTTTGCAATTGGGCGCAATATTGTTTGCAACCAGATACAAATTAATTGAAAATTGTGCTCTTACTTATGCATTATTTGTATGATTGAAAACAGGCTACTCAGGAGAAAAGAAAAGACTCACAAAGAAGAGGTTGAGGTCACTGTTATTGGTGCCCATAGTGGGATCCCCAGGGGTTAATGTCGTGTTATCTCAGGCATCTCCAAGATTAGGTGTCAAACGATCATCGCCAACACTGCCTCAGATTCCTCGTAAGTTTTAATGTCTATTCTGCACACACGTTAAGTTTTAATGTCAATTGTGCGCATATCTCAAATGTCTAGGCATAAGTTATTTGTTCATCTCAAATTCCTTAGGTCTTTCACATAAAAGAAAAAGAAGGAAACTTAAATCTAAAATCTGGAATGATTATGATCGTGTGTATGATGGCAACAAAGTCAAGGAAGCACACTGTAAAT
Source organism: Aegilops bicornis (assembly GCA_021605145.1). Taxonomy (NCBI): domain Eukaryota; kingdom Viridiplantae; phylum Streptophyta; class Magnoliopsida; order Poales; family Poaceae; genus Aegilops; species Aegilops bicornis. Next base: position 262,904,921 of record CM038669.1, read on the forward strand.
ATTGCAAGAGAGTTTTTGTTTGTACAAGAATAGCTGGTACTAGTGAATGCATTAGGCATTTGTTAGTTTGTGAGGAAAGAGCCAAGGTCAATGTGTTTCTCGACTCGGTTAAATCAGCCATACCACAACCTGGTCCAAACAGTGTAGAAAAATAGAAATATGACCCCAATAGAGCACACTGGGAGTTGATGAGGATGATTGTTGTTCATGAATTGCCATTCTCCATAGTGGAATATGATGGGTTTAGGCGATTCGTGCATAGTCTGAATCCAACATTTGAGGTGGTGTCTAGGACGACAATGACACTTGATTGCCTCCTTCTATTTGATGAACAAATGAAAGAGCTTCGAGAGGCTATACAGAACTTAACCTCCCGTGTCTCTTTAATCGCCGACATGTGGACTTCAAGTCAACTCAAGAGCTATATGTGTATAACATGCCATTCCGTTAGTGCGGACTGGAAATTGCATAAAAGAGTGATTAGTTTTTCCGAGGCACAAACACCACATGATGGAACAAATTTATTTAATATCATGTTAGGATGCATACAACATTGGGGTTTGCAAAAGAAGATAATCTCTGTTACGCTAGACAATGCATCAAATAACAACTCGTGTGTGCGCTACATCAAATCCAATTTGCTAGGAAAGAATCTGCTACCTTGTAAAGGAGATCTTGTACATGGTTGATGTGCATCCCATGTGATCAACCTTATTGTACAAGATGGATTCGGCGTTGTCACCATATTTGCGGTGCTTGTGTTTGTTGCGTCTTGGTTTGCCGTTGCTATCCACGGCCTCACGATGAGCTGTGTTTGCTTCTTGTGTTGTTACTACGAGCCAACCAGCTATCTTTGCCTGCACAAAAGCGGGTAATAAGTGTTGTGAGGGCTGCCATGGATTTTGGCTTCTCTTGACCGAGGTGCCGGGCAAGCCATTCGTCACGGATGTTATGCTAAAATGCTGCTAAGGCCTCTGAATCCGGACAGTCAACAATTTGGTTTTTCTTAGTTAGGAACCGGGTCCAGAATTTCCTGGCCGATTCCCCTGGCTGCTGAGTTATAAGACTTAGATCGTCAGCATCCGGCGGTCGCACATAAGTGGCCTGGAAATTGTCCAGGAATGCATCTGCCAGACTCTCCCAACTTTCGATGGAGTTTGCCGGCAAGCTATTCAGCCAATGCCGAGCCGGCCCTTTGAGTTTTAGCGGGAGGTATTTGATGGCGTGTAGATAGTCCTCGCGGGCCATGTGAATGTGGAGGAAGAAATCTTCTATCCATACTGTGGGGTCTGTAGTACCATCGTATGAGTCAATATTTATGGGTTTAAGCCCTTCTGGGAATTCATGATCCATTACTTCATCGGTGAAGCATAGGGGGTGTGCGGCGCCTCTATGCCAGGCTATGTCACGACGCAGTTCATACGAGTCTTGTCTGCTGTATTCGGCCCGGCCGGACTTGCTTTTAGTGTATCCGGCGTGACGATCACCGTCATGCATTGGGGCGCGACCCTGTGATCCGTAGATCGATCTTGTATGCCCCGCTTTGTTTTTCAATACGTCTCGCAGGTCCCGCGTGTTGCCCCGGGCCTTAGTGTTTTTGTTTGCCTGGCAACGGGGTGCTGGCTGGACTTCGGGCTGATATGCCCCTCTGTCCCGGCCACTAGGCGGTCGATCAGCCGCATCATACGCTAGTACTGTAGGTTTTAATACTTCCTACTCGAGTTGGGGTAGCAACGTGCGCTTTAGGTAACTATTGGTTGGGCGTTCGAGTTCGTATTCCTTGGCCGCAAGGACTTCAGTCCATCTATCCGCTAGCAGATCTTGATCAGCTCGAAGTTGTTGTTGCTTTTTCTTCAGGCTGTTTGCTATGGCTATAAGACGACGTTTGAAGCTGTCCTGCTCGATGGGATCCTCAGGCACCATATATTCTTCGTCACCGAGGCTCACCTCGTCTTCGGAGAGAGGCATGTAATTGTCATCCTCCGTTTCTCCGTCTATTTGCCTGATACGGAGGCTAGCTTGTTCATCCTCCCTTCAAATCTGGCTGGAGGGATTGTCGCTGCGTCTTGGCACTATCCAGGAGTGTTATTGTCTCTTGTGCCTTATCGCTACTTTTGCTATGGCGGGACTTAGAGAGGCGCCGCTGACATCGGTGCTTGGGTTGCTTCTTGGAGGGGTCATCCTCCGCTGTCTTATCGCCATCGCCTTCTTTGGGGGTATCCCCCATGTATATATCGTATGATGAGGTGGCGGTCCAACACCCTGTGGGTGGTGGTTCCTGTTCGTCTCCTGCATCGTCGTCCATACCATTGATGTCTTCGGAGTCGAAGTCGAGCATGTCGGTTAAATCGTCAACAGTGGCTACTAAGTGGGTGGTGGGTGGGCAGCGAATTTCTTCTCGTCCGCATCCCATTCTAGCCGGACATAGTTCGGCCAAGGTTCTCCTGGCAAGGAGAGAGACCTTAATGAACTTAGCACGTCGCCGAAAGGTGAGTGCTGAAATATATCCGCGGAGGTAAACTCCATGATCGGCGCCCAATCGGATTCGATAGGCACGGACGCAGGCGGCTCGGAGTCCGTGGCCGGAGACGGTGGTTCGGCAACACGGCTCTTGTAAGGGGTGAAGTCAGTATCCGGCTCTATCGACACTGAGAGTGCGGCCTCCATGGCGGGGTCTATCCACCCGTCCTCAGATGACGCAATTTCTCCGGATTGAGGGCCGGAGTAGTTGCAGGTGTGATCTCCCAAACACTGTCCGACGGCTGAGCTAAACCATGCTCGTTTTGATCAGCTTGAAGCTGTTGTTGCTTTTTCTTTAGGCTGTTTGCTATGGCTATAAGCCGACGCTTGAAGCGCCCCTGCTCGATGGGATCCTCAGGCACGATAAATCCTTCATCGCCGAGGCTCACCTCGTCTTCGGAGAGAGGCATGTAATTGTCATCCTCCGTTTCTCCATCTGCTGCCTGTTCTGGAGGGCTAGCTTGTTCACCCTCCCGCTCTAAATCGTGCTGGAGGGGATTGTTGTCGTCTTCGGCACTATCCGGAGTGCTATTGTCTCTTGTGCCGGTATCACTGCTTTTGCTATGGCGGGACTTAGAGCGGCGCCGCTGACGTCGATGCTTGGGTTGCTTCTTGGAGGGGTCATCCTCCGCTGTCTTGTCGCCATTGCCTTCTTTGGGGGTATCCACCATATATATATCATATGATGAGGTGGCGGTCCAGCGCCCTGTGGGCGGTGGTTCCTGTTCGTCTCCTGCATCAACGTCCATACTGTCGATGTCTTTGGAGTCGAAGTCGAGCATGTCGGTTAAATCGTCGACAGTGGCTATTAAGTGGGTGGTGGGTGGGGAGCGAATTTCTTCGTCGTCCACATCCCATTCTAGCCGGACATAGTTCGGCCAAGGTTCTCCTGACAAGGAGAGAGACCTTAATGAATTTAGCACATCGCCAAAAGGCGAGTGCTGAAAGATATCCGCGGAGGTAAACTCCATGACTGGTGCCCAATCGGATTCGATAGGCGCGAACGCAAGCGGCTCGGAGCCCGTGGCCGGGGACGAACCCAATGGTTCGGCAACACGACTCTCGTAGGAGGTGAAGTCAGTATTCGGCTCTATAGCCACTGAGAGTGCGGCCTCCGTGGCGGGGTCTCTCCACCCGTCCTCAGATGGCACAATTTGTTCTGGATTGATGGCCGGAGTAGTTGCAGGTGTGATCTCCCGAACACTGTTCGACGGCAGACTTAAGTCATGCTCGTCGTGATTGTGCAGCGCACCTGACGTGGGCTCGGATCCGTCGAAGATCAAGTCTCCGCGAATGTCGGCAGTATAGTTCAAGTTTCCAAACCTGGACTAATGGCCGGGGGCGTAGCGATGGATCTGCTCCAGATGGCCAAGCGAGTTGGCCCGCAGTACGAAGCCGCCGAATACGAAGATCTGTTTGGGGAGGAAGACTTTACCCTAGATCGTATCGTTGTCGATGATCGAAGGGGCCATCAAACCTTATGGTGACGGCATCATGGAAATCTCAATGAAAGCACCAATGTCGGTGTCAAAACCGGCGGATCTTGGGTAGGGGGTCCCGAACTGTGCGCGTAAGGCGGATGGTAACATGAGGCGGGGGACACGATGTTTACCCAAGTTCGGGCCCTCTCGATGGAGGTAATACCCTACTTCCTTCTTGATTGATCTTGATGATATGAGTACTACAAGAGTTTATCTACCACGAGATAGTAGAGGCTAAACCCTAGAATCTAGCCTATGGTATGATTGTTGTTGTCCTACGGACTAAACTGTCCGGTTTATATAGACACCGGAGGGGGCTAGGGTTACACAGAGTCGGTTACAAGGGAGGAGATCTACGTATCCGTATTGCCAAACTTGCCTTCCATGCCAAGGAGAGTCCCATCCGAACATGGGCGAAGTCTTCAATCTTGTATCTTCATAGTCCAACTGTCCGGCTAAAGTATATAGTCCGGTCGTCCGAGGACCCCTAATCCAGGACTCCCTCAGTCACCACCAGAGCTTTTCGCTGGCGAAGACCACTTTTTGTCAGGATAGCTTGTACTAGCTGTCCCCTTTCAAATTTGCCTGCCGTTGTTGGGTCCCTTCCCGCTCGATATTTGGGAAGAGGACCAGGGCCTATATAAGTGGAGCTAGCCACCATAGTAGAGGCATCTCATCGTAGCTTGATCCAATCCGATCGAGAGCCTACCCTAGCTACAAGAACACCCCAACCTCAGGAGGCTGTTCTTCCCTTGTACTGTTCGTCATCAGCCCTAGAGGCAATCCACCACCACCACACTGGAGTAGGGTATTACACCATAACGGTGGCCCGAACCAGTATAAACCTCGTGTCTTTCTGTGTTGCGAGTTCGTCGAGTTCGTCCGTGAGATCTTAGCGAGCTAGGGCGTAGATCGGTAGGAGGGAAAGACTTCGCGCGCACCCCAGTGTTCGAACCTTAAGGGTTTGCCGGAACCCCACATCCGACATTTGGCACGCCAGGTAGGGGTGCGTTGTAGCTTCCCTTCCATCAGTTCATCGCTTCGTTGCTCCGTCGTCTCCATGGCGGACGCTCGCCGTGCTCGAGCTGAACATCGGGCTGCCCTCACCACCCGTCGTCGCTCAGACGGCTCCCGTCGGCGGGCCACCTCGTCGTTCTCCATCTCCCACCGCCAACGCTGCCACCGGCCCGGCGGGGAACGAGCAGCAGGCGTCCTTGCTGCATCCTTCGATGCGGTAGGACGGCCGCACCGCCACTCCATCGCTAACCCCTGCTGGTTCTTCGTCTCACGCGCGCCGCGCTCCTCGCGGAGAACGAACTCCTGCGCTACCGCCCCGTCGACAACCTCTATGAGGAGTGGCTCGACCGCATCGCCGAGCTCGTCCGTGCCGCAGGGGGCTCCCCGACGCCGTCCCTCTCTCTACCTCCCCCTCAACCAGCCATGGGCGACGGGGTTCACGGCGTGCCTCCACCACCTCTGCCCCAAGACGGTGCCTTGGCACCAAGGCGCACGGCTTCGCGGCGTGATCGACCATGCCCAGTGCCCATGCGCGAAGAGAGAAGCTGCCAAGAAATCCCGCGGCCGTGAGAAGCTGCACCTGCGCTCCCCGCGCCACCTCGTTAAGACCGCGCACCGCCCGCAGTGGCGCAGCGAGGACCTCGTCAAGACCAAGCTCCACCTCCGAAGAGGGCCCCGGCAACCACAGTTGGCTGCTGCGCCTTCACCCCCGAGCTGCGTAGCGTCGCCTGGCCAAGCAAGTTCAAGCCGGATCTGCCTTCACCCCCGAGCTACGACGGCACCGCCGACCCCGCGGAGTTCCTGTAGCTCTATGAGCTGAGCATCGAAGCGGCCAATGGCGACGAAAAAGTCATGGAGAACTGGTTTCCCATGGCTCTCAAGGATGGAGCTTGCTCCTTGCTACTGAACCTTGGGACGAGATGCGCGACCGCTTCGTCGCCAACTTCCAGGGCTCTCGCGACCGCCCGTCGGCCGCGGGTGACCTGCGCCGCATCAAGCAAGAACCAGGAGAGACCCTCCAGAAGTACATCCAGCGCTTCAACAACACCCGCCTCAAGATCCCCAAGGTCACGGACGAAGCCATCATCTCCGCGTTCTCAGACGGCGTCCATAGCGTCAAGATGAAGGAAGAGCTCGCCATCCACGAGGAGCTATGCACTTCTCAGAGTTGTTCAACTTGGCGACCAAGTGCGCAAGAGCCGAGGAGGGCGCCTCTCTCTCCTTGAGCTACCGGCCGTGGCGCAGAGGAGAAAACCAAGGCCAAGGACGTGAAGCACAAGGAGGGCAGTGCTTTCAGCTGGAGCCCTACACCAAAGCGGGCAGAGATCAGCTGAGTCTTCCAAGAACAGCCCGATTCTGCGTCTTCCACAAACCGAACACCCACAACATCGGCCGATCAAGAGCTCGAGCCATCTGAGAAGGACGCCACGATCGACACCCGAGCGCAGTGACCGGGGCTACGACCGTGGAGGAGGACGTGGAGGCGGACGCTGGGACAACCGTGGCCCGCGCTAGGAATGGCGCGACCGCCCTTGTGAGGACCTCTGGCAGGACCAACCTCGCGAGGGCTCCTGGAGGGACCCGCCTCGTGAGGATCGCCCCCAAGGCAACACCGGTCTTCCCCCACTGCCGCCACAAACAAGGCAGCGACCACCACCGGGGACGAGGGGCTGGGGGCTTCAGCCAGCGCCATCGCTGCATCTTGGCGGCGCCCAGGCCCCACCTCTCAACGCATCTTCAAACAATTCGCTCGCGAGGTGAACGCAGTTCTCCCAAGCTCGAGGCCACGCCCGCTCAAGTGGTCCCAATGCGCCCATCACTTTCAACTCGGCAGATCAGCTCAAGTGCGCGCCGCCATCATTGGCGCCGCCGCTATCTTGTGTTCCTCGATCATCGGCAATGTGCAGGTTACCAAGACCCTCATCGACCGGCAGCGCGGGGCTCAACGTCCTATCCGTTGACACGCTCGACAACCTCCAAGTGCCATATGAACAGCTCCAGCCCACCAAGCCTTTCGGGAGTAACCGACGGTTCCACCACACCGATAGCAGGCAAGTCCGCCTACTGTCACCATCGGGAGCGCAAGAACTACCGCACCGAGCTCATCGACTTCGACGTCGCGCACATCCGCCTGCCGTGCAATGCCATCCTCGGGTATCCAGCCCTTGCCAAGTTCATGGCAGTCACCCATCACGGCTACAACGTTCTCAAGATGCCAGGAAGCGGAGGAATCATCACGGTCCCTTGTGAAGAGAGGGATGCGGTGTGCTCCCTCGAGCACACCTTTCAAGCTGCAGCAATCGACGACCCCGACAGTAGAAGTGAAGGCCCTCCGGAGACCATTCCCAGGAAGAAGCAGCTGCGCCGCGCAGGACCTCAGGAGGATGGCGTCGTGGCAGGAGTCTCATCAGGATCGGCCCGTCCAGTCGGGGCGCCTCCTCCATCGCATGGAGAAAACCGTCAGGCGCCCTCCTCGGGCAGGGCTCGAGGGGCTCTTTTCGGAGGGCCTGAGACCTTGCCAACCTCACGGCCGGGCGCTTGGCACCACGGTAGCGTGCTTCTGGCCCATGTTCCTCGGGGAGAGCACAAGGGCAGTGACCACCACCGAGTTCATCACCAAGACCACCGGAAATGCAAGGCGCCCAAGAGCCATGCGGCGACCGCCGCTCCGGCGCAGCCCCCCATCGGCGAGAAGCTGGGCTGCGATATGCGCATCAACGTCTCGAGGCTCAATGGGTAGCATCGCGAGGCGCCCGGCGCCTTGGCGTGTGGGCGCTGCGAGGGCCCGCCGCACAGCCGCATTCGTTCTACCTTCCGGCTTGCCGAGCATAGCATCGGCCTGCTCGGCGCAACATCTGGCGTGTCTGGCGGCTCGAGGCGGTACCACGCCGTCCTAGAGGAGATGGAGAGCGGTCTTGAGAAGCTCCCGAGCTCCCTAGAGCCTCCCAGGCTCGAGGCTCAGTGGCTCATGAGGAGTCATTTCTTCAAAGGCACATCTTAATTGGCACCAACTCTACTTCATCTCTGAGGACCAGGTGACATCTTTAAGCTCGTTTAGTGGGAGCGCCCTCGGGCTGCATTATTCCAGGCCGCATGGGTCCCACCTGTGGCATGTGACCCTTTTACTTATGTCTTTAGCTTACCTTACTGGGGGCGCCCCTCGGGCTGCATCATCCCCAAGCCGCTCGGGCCGGACCCGGTGGCACGTATCTTCCTGCATTTATCCAAGTTGATCTGCTCTCCATGCTTAACACCTTTGCTATCACCTACTCGATCCTTCGCCTCCCGGGGCCTCCCACACGAGCCTGGCGTTTGGTGCATTGGTCCGTCCCTCTCACATCGACAAACCTGAGCGGTCGAGCTCTGGCTTGCGGCACGCCCCGCGCACGTCACCTCACCAGGCCTCAGTGCCTTCACCTCATCCAGAGCAACCAGCGGCAGGCTGACAGCTGTAACGGCAAACCGTGTTTCTTCTTGTGCCGGTTCACTGGGATCCCGAGGGAAGGATAGCAGGCAGCACCGCGAGTCTCCTTTTCTCTCGTGCAATTAAGCTTGCGCGTTAAAAGGAGCTCTGAGCATCGCGACTCGAGGAGCTCTTCTTGGCTCTCGACCCTCACCCCCAGCCTTGACCACGGCGCCATCGTGACCTGGCATACCGCGGTGAGCTAGCTCGAGGCGGGACACGAGGGCGTGGAAGCACAAAGGAGAGCATGAGGGGAGGGAAACTTGTATGGGCCGGCCTAGCTATGCCGCACGAGTAGTTGCGCAGCCCTAGCGCAACGTTAGGAGTCGCCATGAAGTCAACAAGATAAGTCCCGCTCTTGGATCGGCCAAATGTTGGGGCCTGATGGTCACCCTCGCCTTGCCGCGACCACGCCCGTCAACTCCTCTCTTGCCTTACCATGGCTGCTTGGCGCTAAGGGGGACCTCCTGAGCATCGCGTCTCAGGCTCTTCTTGGACCTCGGGCACACCTCTGGCCTTGACCACGGCCGCGTGACACAGCATACCGGCGGCAGCTATAGCGCTTTGAGGGCCGGGACTGATGGCGCCAGAGCAACAAGCCATCGCGCGAGGAAAGAAAGGGGACCGAGCCTTAACGGGACCGCGTGACCGCTAAGCTTTCATAACAAGGAAGATAAGTACAAAAGAAATTGCGAATCCTTACATGCCCCGGGGGTGATTCATGATTCTTCGCGAAACAAAAGCTGATACTAAAGAATCCTATCTTCACCCCTTCCAGTGGCGGGCCGCCATTCGTCATGATGAGCCACGGAGGCGGGCGCCAACCCATCGAGATCAGCGGCGGCGGCCGGCTGACTCTGCTGGCCTTGGCGAGCTTCGAGACGCGTAAACTGTCGGCACTGCGCCTCGGTCACGTAAAGCTCGGGAGAAGGCTGCTGAACTCCCAAAGACTCTGCTTCTTTGCGGAGTAGGCTGGCGGGCGCGTGGTTAGCATTCCCCTCTGGCGGCACTCGGTGGCGGCCCTTGGCGTCGAACCTTGAAGAAGCGTGGAAGCACCGTCGTACTGAAGTGGATCAGGCGCCCCTCGCCTGGCGAGCAGCGTGCGATCTCCCCAGCCGCCCGGGTCATGAAGATCTTGCGGTGGGAACGCCCGATCTCCGCTCGGTCGGCTGGAGCCTGCGGTCGGCGTCTTTGCAACGAGCTCGAAGGCCCCTCGGCGGCATCACGTCGGAGAAGAACCCACGAGAAGCGGATCCGGGAGCTTGAGGCATCGGCGCCAGCACCAACTCACCGCGCGAGGAGTCATGGCGTGGATCCCGGCGGCAACGCGTGTCGCCGTGGCGCAGCGACCCGGACACGGCGTGGGCGGCGTTGCGCAAATCACTTTCGGTCCTCCGAGCCCCTCGGCTTTCCGGGGGTTACAAAGCGTGGTACCGGAGGAGGCCGCTCGCACCAAACCCTCGACACCACCTGCATCGCCGCGCTTCATCACGATGATGGATCGACCTCTTCTTATTTGGAAGTGGCCCCGGATCATCACGGGGAGCTTTCCTTTCTCTTGACGAAAACCCCGATAGGCGCCATGGTTGTCGTGATGGGCGGGGAGGAAGAAAGCAAGGAAGAGATGGGCGGGGGCTCAGCCCCCCCTCCCCATTTATAGCAAGAGAAGGCCAGCGGCATCTCCCACGATCGCGGTAATGATAGTTTTCCTTGCATGTATGCGAGGGGAGTTGTCAAGTGTAGTTGCCGAGCAGCGTGGGAAGCGGAGGCAGCCCGCTACGTCAATCAACCGCCCGCGTCCAGCAGAACGCGCAGGCTTTGGAGCCAGCGGTGCTCCGAACTTGACCCTTGGCGTGCCATGAAAGCCAACCCGAAGTGCACCTTGGGCCCGGGGACTCTGTAGTGATGCAGGAGCGGGGGTCCGAGACTTGCACACTGCGGCCCCGGACATGGCTAACCCGGTCAGACGTGCGGCCCATCTTCATCGACAAGGCATCCAAAGACCCTTGCGAGGTCCAAGCCTCATGAGGCTGACGACGCAGACCCCTACGGAGTGGCCTGGCCAAGCAAGCTCATGAGGCGGAGATATCAGGTGGGCGAACCTCCACGAGGCTCTCGTGGCGTGAGCCATGACGAAACGACACCGGTGAGGCGCCCGGTATGTATAGCGATCATATTTCCTCTTTAGAGTGCTAAGGAGGCGGCCTGAGGCGAAGAGTACTGCGAGGCATCGGGCAAAGGTTGCTATATTGGTGCACTGAGACCAAGAGACGAGGAGGGCCTGACAAGGCGGAGGTCGTCATGGAGCCAAGGCGGCATCACCACGAGAGCTTTTAGCGAGGCAGACCACTTTGTCGAGATAACTTGTCTTTGGCTGTCCCTTTCAAATTTACCGCCGTTGTTGGCTCCCTTCTGCTTCGATATTTGGGAAGAGGACCGGGGCCTATATAAGTGGAGCTAGCCACCATAGGAGAGGCATCTCATC